>BSBK01008908.1:0-72500 GCA_027943335.1 Chamaecyparis obtusa | reverse complement strand
AATGTGTTCCTCTAGAAGTCAGGTCCGCCAAATCATCTACCAGGGAATTCCCCTCACAGAAGATGTGATTGATTGTTATGGAATCAAATTTACTAATAAGCTGTAGAATAATGTCCAGAAGAGCTTGAAGGCACCAATTTTGAGTTGTCCCTGATCTTGCAACATTAATTGTCAACCTGGAGTCCCTTCAATTTCCAATTTTGTCACTCCTATCTCATGTGCTAAAGTAAGACCAAAAAGTAGGGCCTTAAATTCAATCATATTGTTGGTGTCATGCTCCAGTGGTTTGGCTAGTTTAGCTATGATATTCCCTTCTAAAGAGTGATGATGCAACCTACTCCCGAAGGGCCTGGGTTGCCTTTAGAGGCACCGTCAAACTTTAGTTTGAATCAGCCCATAGCAAGGGGTCGTCCAAACACAGGATGCTCTCAGGGCTTGATTAATTTTACAACCCTCTGCCTAAGGAAAGGGAGTCTTGAGTCCAAACCAAGATTTGAACATTTGATCGTCCCAACTTGTGTAGAATTTGTGTTGAGCTGATTGGATTTGAAGACGGGAATTCATCACTTCTACAATTCCTACTTCAATTTTGTTAAGAACAGATGTTAATTCCATAGATTTGTCCTTGAAATAATCTTTTGTTCCTCTCCTTCCATAATTCCCACAGTAAAATAGATGGGGATAAAATCCAAAGGTTACCGCATAAACTGTTAACATATAGTTTGGGCCAGGATAATAATAATTGTAGCAACTCCTTTGGTAGGGCTGGCAACCACACTAGTTTTGAACATAACCAACGCCAACACTCTGATGCAAAGCAGAATATTAATAGAAAATGATTAACATCCTCTTCATTACAATTGTACAAGGAACATCTGGAAGGACCCTGGTATCCCATTCTGATAAATTTGTCTGCAGTCAAAATTATGCCTTGAGATGCTGCCCAAGTGAAGAGGCCTTCTTTCAGAAGACAAGGGTTGTGCCAACATAATTGTAAAGGAATTTCCTATTTATTGGAACTAGAGCATTCTGACAGAATATTATATCCATCCTTGACATTGTAAGTCCCTGATTTAGCTCCATTCCAAAGGATCTCATCCGGGCCTTGTTTGAGGAAGAATACTCTATCCTTGATCACACTTTTAAACTTTCACAATTCTGTGAAGTCTGGGTTGAGTTCTGAGAAATCCTTCCAATGTCATGAACCATCCACTGAGAATGTTGATGAGGGAATGATATAGTCTCTAAGATATGGTCCCCAGGCAGCCAAACAAATCTGACTTAACTCATTTGGACCTAGCAACAAGTTAATGCTTGGAAGCCCCCCCATGAGTCTTCCCAAAATCTAGCTGCATTACCCTCTTTTATGTTTTAGGTGACATTGTTATCAATCACATGCCTAGATTTGATTATAAAATTCCAAATCCTTGAGCCTCTTGGGAGAGATTGCAGGCAAAATATCTCTACTTCTAAATGGTTCCCAAAGTATTTGCCTATTAAAATTCTGACCCACTTTAAATTTTGATTTTTCATAATCTTCCAATAGAGCTTAGCCCCAAGAGCTTGATTTTGCCATAGTTGGTTATTTATGCCTGTTCCTCCATTTGTTTGTTTTTTACAAATCTTATCCCAAGAGATAAGTGCAAATTTCTTCTTTGCATGAGTCCCTTGCCAAAAGAATTTCCTTAATCTCTTGACCATATCCATGTATCCTTCCGTAGATAGAGAGAGGCAGGACATTAAGTAAATGGGAATTGCTGACAATGTTGCTTTGATCATAACTAATCTGTCTACCCAAGAGAGCCATTTGGATTTCCAACTATCCATTTTTCTATCTAGCCTCTCATTGATGTGTTTCCATATTTGGGAGGATCTCAAGGTTTTGTCTATAGGAATGCTCAAGTATGAGCACGGGAGGGATCTTGATTTGAAAGCTAAAACTTTTTCAATCTGCTGCTGAAGTTTCTTTTTTGTGTGAAAGAAGAATATCACTAATTTTTCCTTGTTTTCCATTTGACTTGAAGCTCTGGCATAATTCTCTAATATTAGATTGATCTGCTTAGCCTCCTGAATACATCCCTTTCCCAAGAGGAGAATGTCATCCGTGAACTATTGATGAGTGACTGCTCTAATAGAGGAAGTGATTTGTACACCTTTGAGAAGATTCTGCTCTTGTAATCTAATCAAACCCCTCCCTAGAGCTTCAGCCATGATGATGAATAAGAAGAGAGATAGGGTATCTCCTTGTTTGATGCCATTGGAACTTTCAAAAAAACCCTGAGGGGATCCATTCACTAAAATAGAAAATTTAGGAGTAGATATGCAATAAAAAAACCAAATTGATCCATGCCTTAGAGAAGCTGAATCTTTCCATACATTTAGCTAAGAATCTCCAATCCACCTTGTCATAGGCTTTTTTGATATCTAATTTAATAGTCATGCTAGGCTGTTTATTGTGTTGGATAGAATGGATTGCTTCTTGAGCTATGATAATCCCATCAAAAATTGATCTACCTAGGACAAATCTAGTCTACTCTTCCCCAATGATTTTAGGGAGAATAGACTTCATTCTATTTGCTAAGGCTTTAGAAAGAATCTTATAAATTGTATTATAGAGAGCAATGGGTCTAAATTCATCCATTCATGAAGCCTTTTCTTTTTTAGGAATTAAAGCAATGAAAGTGTTATTAATCTCTGTTAGAAATCTACCTGAACTCCTAGCCACCTCCAAAGCTTCTATAAGATCTTTTCCAATGATATCCCAACAATGAAGGAAGAAACTAGGTGGGAAACCATCCGGGCCTGGAGCTTTGTCAGGGGCCATTTGAGATATGGTGCTTTGAATTTCATCTTCCGTAAATGCTTTTGAAAGCATTTGGTTGTATCCCTCTGAGATTAGCATAGGAATATTGTCCAATAAGTCTTGTTGACATTTGAGCAGAGAGCTACTCGAGTTGTTCAACAATTTTGAATAGTAGTTGACAATTTCCTTTTGAATCTCCTGTTGATCTTCCAAGATGATGCTAGAAGAATCTTTAATTTGCATGATCTTATTCACATTTCTGCGGTTTTTAGTGTGAGCATGAAATTTTTTTGTGTTCTCTTCTCCTTTTGCCAGCAACATTCTCTCAATTTTTGACGCCAAAAGATTTCCTCCTACAAACTTGTCCTGATCCATCCCAAACTGCATTATGGATTGATTCAAGCTTACTAATTTTTTCTCAATATCCTCTTTTGATTTGAATATATTCTTAAAGTGTGTTCTATTCCATATTAAGAGGTTTTGCTAAACATACTTCAGTCTAGCCACGAAACAGAATAACTTGTAACCTTCCACTTTGAGATCTAGCCACCATTCAACAACCAAAATAGAGAAGTTTTCCTCTTTTAACCACATGTTTTCAAAATTAAAGGGGCATCCTTGGGGTTTGTTACTCTCCAGAATATTTAAAAGAGTTGGAAAGTGATCGAAGCTAGATGTAGAAGAAATAGAAGCTTTTAGGTCGAAGGGAAAAGTTGTGATGTCCCCTTTGAAGAAGAATCTATCCAATTTCTCTGAGATACGGCAAATGCCCATTCTTCTATTTGACCAAGTAAGCAAGCCATTCTCCAATTCAATTTCCATCAAATTTTCTCTTTGTTGCCAATCTATAAAATTTGTTTGGGATTGGGAGACTCTTTGGGATCCACCAAACTTGTTTGAAGGATGAGAAATAGCATTGAAGTCCCCCCCACTATGAAAGAACCTGCCTGCCAATTTACAAAACAATTTGAGATATCCTCCCAAACTTCCATTTTCCTTTTGTGAGAAATAGGACCATAGACGTTCACTATGTGTATGCTGAGATTTGAGCGAGAACTTGCAATGTTCCCTCCAATCCAATTCGAGCTGCAGTCCAAAGGAATGAAGGAGTGAAGTCTTGAATTCCATAAGATCGCTAGACCTCCAGAGGACCCAATTGCATCCACTCTAGAGGCTTGCCAATCTCCTAAAGATTTTGTAAACATTTCTAATTGTTCCTTATTCATCTTAGATTCTTGGATTAATACAACCTCAACTCTTGTTGTAAGTATGCAACATTTGACCAAACGCTGCTTGTTAGGGGCATTGAGACCCCTAACATTCCATGAGATGATTCTCATTGGAACTTGGGAAGGAACTTCCCTTCCCTACATTTAAATAGGCTATGATTTTGGTCTGATCAAATTCTTCCCCCACTTCTTGCCTAAGAGTGTTACTAGATTTCCTGCCTCTACCTTTTTTTTTCGCACACCGCAGTCTAGAACAGTGGACTAAGAGGATTTCTGGAGGCCAAGATTGTTGGTGTCCTTAGCAGGAGCTGAGTTGGGGGTGTCAACAGTTGTTTCCTCAAAGGAGTTGTTCCCTTCCCCTGGAGGGACTATATCTATCATTCTCTCCTCCTCTTCCATGAAATCCTCATCTAAGAGTCTTTCCAGAAAGGTTGAATTATTATTGGCCAATGGTCTCTCTGAATCAGGGGTTCCAAACATGTCATAAACTGCCTGGAGTATTGGGGAGATAGAGTCCAAACAGATATGGCCATGCATATAATTTAGATTTTTACATCACCAAATCTGCACTAAGAAGCCATTCCAATGTTTAGTAAAATGCATATAAAAGAAAATATTTAGGGGTTCCAAATGGTCCTCTGGCTGTTGATAGCCAAGACCTTTTTCTAATTTATAGAGCGTTAAGAGTGCAGAAATCAATAAAGTTCTATTAAGTCTCTATTTCATTTTGGTACTGAATAGAATTCTGATTTTTGTTGATTTTATATACATTTGAAATTGAGTTCCCTCATGGTCAAATTTCATTATTGGCCTATGATATTGGGTAAAGAAACTGATCAAGAATTGGTTGAATTAGTTACTTATTGGCATGGTATCGATTATGGATGGAAGCCAAGTTTTAAAAATAAAAGTGTAGATTTCTATGCCATTTCAGAAAGATTCTAATTTGAAAAGACACGATTCTTTTTGGGCAGATTTCCTTTGCAAAAATCAGATTTTCTTTTATATGTATTTTACTAAACATTGGAATGGCTTCTCAGTGCAGATTTGGTGATGTAAAAATCTGAATTATATGCATGGCCATATCCATTTGAAGTAGAAACATGAGACCAGATTTTGTTTTTTAAAATCTAATTTTGAAATGAGTTTTATTAATTCCTAGTATCGATTTCATAAACCAGATTTTGATTTGAACAAAAATATGATATCAAGGAATTGATTCTTATTCCCCATACCACATTAATGCAGATTGTTTTCTTTAACATAACTTGATATGGTCTTGGGATTCATGGTATCTATTTTGATGAGAAAATCATAGAGAAGATTTGTGGTCTTATTTCAAGATTTCATTATGGTTTGCATATGCTGATTTTAATAAATAATTTTGGGGCATGATTTTATTTTGGGCATAAATATGATGATTTTGAAATGACAGTTGGATGTTAGAATGAGCAGCAACTTGTTACAAGAATATATGTGGAAAAATAGTTTCACCTGGAAGAATATGTGGTTTTAAGAAGATTGCCTCTATTTATGTCAATTTTGTGACAGTAAATATAATTCAATAACCATATTTTTGGAAGTTCTCCAATTTTTGGAAGTTCTCCAATGCTTGCATCACTTTGACATAGAATTTCAAAGTTTTAATTTGAGAATCAATAAATGACTAGTTTGAAGTGAGTCAACTTAGATATGGAATGAACTTGAACTTTTAATAATCTAAATCAAAATTTAAACATATTTGAATGTATCATAAAAAAATAAAAAAATTATGATATAAAAATTATTCCTAAAAAGATAAAATTCTATTTCTAAAAATTTAGTTCAAATTTAATTTTTTTTAATCAAAATATATGTAATGTTTATAAGAGATCCTTAAAAGAATTAAACTAAAAGCATGGACTACCATTCTGATTGAATGGTTAGTAAAAGACATTTATACCCTTTGTACAAAATCCCCAATTATTAGTGTAGGTTTTTTATTTTCCTTAAGCTATGAGGTATTTATTTTTCTTGCACATATTTTATTTTAAGCTTTCTTAGGTTATTAAGAGTAGTTAAAATGAGGACACATAGAAAAACCATCTTTTGGCTTGTTTTTCTACTTCACATAACTACTATTCTATCACTTCCAAAGTAGGTTATGGGGTAGTTGTGTTTCTCACCCTCTCTTGGCTTTAGTAGCCACCTTTATAACTCATTTTCTATTTTCATATAAGGAGGTTATGCCATTGTTTATGGGAAATAGGAGTTAATGCAACCCTTGGACGTATATGATATTATTTTTCTATATAATAAGCACTATATTCTCACTTTCACTAGTTTAGTGTAGCTTAGTGAGAGTCTTCTCCAAATTCTCTTATGTCTCTATTTTTCTCTCATTTCAACTTTCTCTTCATTTAGCTATTTTGATCTTCGATCATCTATTGCTTGGGGATTGCATGTGATCTATGACCGACACCAAATACTAGCTCGGTTATCGCTTCTTCTAGAATCAAACATGGTTTCAGAGCAATGTTGTCTGGTATAGCTCATAGTTTTGTCTGGTTATTTTTTGAGATATCTGAGACAATTTAGAAGCTAATTTTTTTCTTAAAAGAAAGTATTATCTTCTCCTGCATTCTTGTGTGACTTGGAGAATTAGAATAGTTTAAGGTAAAATGAGCTTATAGTTAAATCTAGTTTATATACATGTGTGTTCCTATGACTTCTTTAGAAGATGTTTTTATCTCTTTAGATCGATGTTCTATTCCTACCATACTAATGGGTGATGAAAATCCTATTGAAGTGCATGTAAAATCATCTATTGATGTGGGGAAAGGAACATTTGAGGATGTTCTTTGTGTCCCATATTTATCAACTAATCTCTTATCTATGTATCAAATCACTCACACTGGTTCTAGAAAGCTAGTTGAGTTTACACCATATAAAGTGGTAATCAATGAAATGCATAATGGGTCTAACGTTTCTCCAAGAATAATAGATCATCAATCTAGGTTATATCATTTTTCTCACTTTGTTCATGATTCTCCTTTGACATTATTACTCACTCATGTAGATGAAATTATTTTTTTGTGGCATCAATAGTTTGGCCACTTGAACTACCATTACTTGCAACAACTCAGTAAACAAGACATGGTTTCAGAATTACCTTCTATTATATTTTATGATGAATTTTTCTACAAATGCATTCTTGGTAAGAATCTTGAGGAGAAATATGATAAAGGTAAAACATGGAGAGCTACACAACTATTGGACTTGATACATAGTGACTTGGCAGGACCATTTCCACAACCATCTTTTAGCAGAGCTAAATATGTCTTGACATTTATTGATAACTTCTCTAGATACACATGGATTTACTTTCTCAAGCAAAAGTTTGAGGTTTTTGAAAAATTTCTAGATTTCAAAGATTTTGCAGAGAAGCAATTTGGGAAGTTCATCAAAGTTTCATGTACAAATATTCACTAAATTTGGAAAAGATTGATAAGGTTCACTAATATTCTAATCAAATGTACTAAACATAAAAAATTAGTCATTCATATATCTTCAAAGAAATACCTAGCATTATAGAACTTTCAAAATTTAACTGAGAGTGCCTACCCAAAAGCCACAAGATCAAATGCTCAACTTATTGCATCAAAAAACCCTCCTAGCTAGTAAAGGTATTTCCAAATATTGTATTTTTTTAATTCAAATGCAATGCTTATGATTTCAAAGTTGCGAGTTCATATATGGGTATGTGCAAGATCATGAGGGGCCAAAAAGTGGCGATGTGAAAAATATTCACTTTTCACTCATCCAAAAGTGCATGAAAACGCTTGTTGACTTTTTAGTAGGCCTGGGTGTCAGTACACCTAGGCAAACTTGACACCAAAGCACAAGCCTAATCGGGTACTTGATACAATATCAGGTACTTGATATCATATCGGGTACCTGATAACTGTGGCATAAATCTGAAACTCGCAAGCCCTTTTCTTCATTTCTTTCTACAAATTTCTTTGCCAAAATGGCTTGATATATCATATACCCAATATATTTTTGGGTACCTGATATTGGAAACAACAAATTTGACTCCGAGCATAGCCGGTAAGTAATTATTTGTATATTTTTATTATTTTATTTCATTTTCATGCTAAATGTAGCATTTTTTTTTGAAATAGGGTTTTGTATTTATATTTGTAATAATGTATGAAATTAGATTGAAATTTAGATTTGTTTTTTATTTAATCAGGCATGGCTGACAACAATGAAGAAAATAACCCTCCCACACCAAATAACAATCCTGAAAATAATCCCCCATATCTAAACCCTAAATCTTTACAAGATTTGATAGAAGAAAATTTGAACACAATACGAGGTTTCCAAAACACGTATCAAAATATACCTACATTAAGTCCCATGCTTACCACACTAAATACAATTATTGGAAATATTGACACACTCACACAACACAACATAATGTTGCTCTTCATTGGCGTGATGATATGCATGCCCAATTTGATGACAGGGTTGACCATGATGGGATTGCGGCCCTTAATATAAGTAAGGAAGATATAGCCACCCTTTTTGTCGATCCTAAAACTGGAATACCAGTTGACCCGAAAAAGCCTAAATTATCAATAAAATGGTGCACAAATGAAGCAATGCGCATAAACTTTTGGGATCGCTAGTGGATGGTTTTTGATAAACCAACCCATAGCAATTTGGAGGTCCCATTTTATTTCATTAAAAAATTGTATGCTGAGTTTGTGCTTGGTCACAATGTTGATTATTGGAGTATGAGGCTAAACATGGGCGTAGGCAGAGGAGCTCCTCATACTAGGCCATCTTCCCAGCACCAAAAGGCCACTACATTTGTCCCCCCCACTGATGTCGCACCCCCTCCTCCAGTGCAGCATCCTGATATCATTGCAGAGGCTGCCTCACAGACTATTAGGGCCATTCATTTAATGAGTGATCAGTTGATCACGCAGACTAGGTTAGTGTTGCCTCCTAGTGTGGATGATGTTGACGCATCGACATCTCATCGGAGTTCACATGTATACGAGCCCCATATTTGCAAGCATATGTGCCTCAGACCGCTTACTGATTCTGATACATATTAGTTTCATGATATTGATGAGGATATAGGAGACGCAGTTGCAGAGGCTACAACACCTCATGGAGCATCTACTTCTCATGAGAGTGCTCAAGAGGTGCACGCAGAGCCATTGACTCCTATTGATACGGTAAGAGTAAACATTATAAATAAATTTGTCACATGACTTATTTAATTTAAAAATAATTTATTTATTTAGATTAGTTTTAATGATTGCATGCACTTATGTATATATATTTTTTCCATTTATGTTCAGTCAATGACATAAGAGGAGGTGAGACAGGTGGATGAGTCCACACTTTCGGCCATTTCATTTGGCCTTGATGACTATACGGTATATTATAAATTATGTACCCATTAGTTTTTTTTTATATCATTTGGTGTACATGCTTAAATCTCTATCAATTAGAGCAATAAAATTCATACGTTTACTAATATATATTGTCATATTATTGTGTTCTTGTAGGCTACAGCCGATGTCAGTGGGGGGCATGAGGGGGTTCCTTCATCAGGTGTCGATAAAGGAAAGGTAGTTAATTGTTTAAGATTAATTATGCATGCATATGCATGCCACTTGTGTGTAGTAATAAATATTTTACTTGCACTTTATTGTATAGGGTGTGTCTATTGATGATGTCCCAACACCAGTTTGATAGCGTAGGATTACAGGCATCTCGATTCAGAGTGATAGCCCGATTGCATGTAGACTTTTACATATTGTTATTTGTATTTTGTAACCAGGGTTGCTATGATGAAGTACATTGATATATAATTGACAATCTCTTTACTCTCATAGGTTACTCTGACTGTGAGAGAGGGCCCTTAAGAATCTTTCCTATCTTTGTTGACCCAGCCCACTATTCTAGAGGAGGGATCACCAGATGTAAGTTTTAATTTTAGTTCAATCAATTTGTAATTTTATTATGCTATCATCCTATTTTGTAGATTTATTACTCTATGTTGCACCACTCTACTAATCTCATTATTGCAAATATATATTTATAGGTCAGAGTTGGTATTGTTGGCATGGTCCCTTCGCTACCTAGGACTTATGCTAGGACACCTGATCATGGTAGGTGATCGAGAGACCAGGTACATATATTTGTATTCAGTTATAATTTTAATTAAATTAATGTTTGAATTATGAATTATATATATATATATATATATATATATATATATATATATATATATATATGTACAAATCATATAAAGTAAGCAATCTAACTTTGGTTTGAACTCATTTTTTATGCAGGATCAATTAGAGCCCAACACTTCTTCAAAGAGGCTACATTTTGATGATCCCCCTACAACATAGGATGCAATTTTAGTTTTGTGGTCATTTAGAGATGCCACTTGGCACATTTTGAGATGACATATATGCCACACTGTACACCTTAAAACATTGATTTTGTAGAGATTTTGAAATGGCATGTGCCATATTTGTATATGGACATACTTTTGATACATTTGATACATATATAGAACATGTTCATTTATATGTTATATTTGCGTCATCTTTTGTATATACATATTTATTATTCATGTTTATGGAATTGAATGGTGAAGTTATATCTTGACTATGATTATCACTATGATTTAAATTATATCTTGTTGAAGTTACATTTGTTTTTCTTTACTCTAGAATACCCTGTTCATGGAGCTTATTATGTTTGAGGTTTAACTTCTATAGATTTCCTAGATTTCTAGTGCTTAACTTTCCTTGTGCCTGAGACGATGATGAGGCCATTAGTACCAATACTGAAGATCATTTCTCTGCAAAACAAAAGCCATGCCATCTACTCTTCATCACTAAATTAAAACTTCAATCGCTGCTAATATGAGAGTTTCGTTTACCACTTCTATGAATTTTCGTATACAAATTCTATACCATTAATTATGTTGCTATTTTTCATTGTGTGCGCATTTAGTCTCATACTTGCATTGCTAATTTCATATATTATCATTTTCAATGCTTTTTGTTCACAATTATAATAATTTTAACTGTCGGCAATAATGTTTCAATATCATTGTGTATGCAGGAGCCTTCATTTCATGCTATAAAAAATCTCCATTATCGTATAAGCTTATGGTCTTCATTTCCAATCTTTGATATTACCACTGATAGATATGACATGTGACTATTGACTTTTCCATTGTGTATAATATACGATTGCTTGCGCAACATGATATCCCTCAGACTTACAAAAACACATCTCTTGAATATATCATCTCTCAAATGTTCATTGAATGATTTTAATACTATCTTCGAACTATGCTCAGCACTGTGTATATTTATTTATTATTACTACATGGCTCCTTCGAATGTCTTCATACGCATATGTTTAATCAATCTTTAACTCATGTTGTGTTCACTTCATTTGATGAAGTTGTTGCTTCATGGGTTGATTATTGCTGTCTGGACATTCATGATGAGTTTTACTTTACTGCCTCTTGTAATATTCTTCCAAATAATATGTTTATTGTCATCTTTGTAATATGTTGTAGTTGTTAACATCTACGAGGAAATGAAATTTATTTGGGTTGACTTTGATCATTAATTGCTGGTGTGTATACTTCACTCCATTCAAATGCTGATATGATGCTTAATGTTCCAACGTTGCCAAGTTGCATAGTTGTCAATGCTATTTATTCAATAGTCTTTGCTATCTGTCTTAGTTTTTATCTCCACTTAATAGTATGTGTTTGTATATCTTGTGAGAAACCAAAAAATGTTCAATGACATCAATGACAACCTGATCAAATCTCCAACATTATTTCTCAAATGGAGGCCCTAATATTTGTAAAAAATTAAGGCTCCATCAGGCGGAACGAGGTTGTCACTAGCATTTACCTGACCAACCAAAGCTGATGGAGCAGACAGTTTGATGCAATGTCGAACGGTTTGAAAGATACGCTGCTAAGCCACTTTCAATTGACTCTCACTGCAAGTTTTGGCATCGACTGAGATAACCTTTCCAAATGCAAACAAAGTCGAATTTCCCAAAACTGAGAGAGGTTATTGTAGACCTCAGAAACATAATCCCGTAGCCCCTAACGGTTTGTCAATACCTCTAACGAGGTTTGAGATATGAGACACAGAAGATCAATGCCCAATCGTGCTTAGTGCACCTTGGGGTCACTTGGGTCGAACGTGGTCACAAGTGTTCCTGTGACTGTGTGGGCGGAATGGGGTTGTCACTGGCATTTACCTGGCCAACCGAAGTTGATGGAGAAAATGGTTCGATGCAATGTCAGATGGTTTGAAAGATACGCTGCTAAGCCGCTTTCATCTGACCCTCACTACAAGTTTTAGCATTGACTAAGATCGCCTTGCCAAATGCAAACGAAGTTGAATCGCCCAAAACTGAGAGAGGTTATTGTATGCCTCAAAAACATGATCACATAGCCCCTAATGGTTTGTCGATACCTCTCATGAGGTCTAAGATATGAGCCCTAGAAGATCATTGCCCAATCGTGCTTAGTGCACCTTGGGGTCACTTGGGTCGAGTGTGGTCGCAAGCATTCCGATGACTCTATGGAAAAAATGGGGTTGTCACTAGCGTTTACCTGGCCAACCAGAGCTGATGGAGTAGATGGTTCAATGCCAGGTTGGATGGTTTGAAAGATATGCTACTGAGCCACTTTCAACTAACCCTCACTGCAAGTTTTGGCATCGAATGAGATCGCCTTGCCAAATGCAAACGAAGTCGAAACGCCCAAAAATGAGAGAGGTTATTTTAGACCTCGAAAACATGATTATGTAGCACCTGACAATTTTTTGATACCTCTCATGAGGTCTGAGATATGAGCCCGGGAAGATTGCTACCCAATCGTGCTTAGTGCACCTTGGGGTCACTAGTGTGGTCGCAAGTGTTCTGATGACTTTGTGGGCAGAATGGGGTTGTCCCTGGCATTTACCTGGCCAATCAGAGTTGATGGAGTAGACGGTTTGATGCCAGGTTAGATGGTTTGAAAGATACATTGTTGAGCCACTTTCAGCTAACCCTCACTACAAGTTTTGGCATCGACTGAGATCGCCTTGCCAAATGCAAATGAAGTCGAATCGCCCAAAACTGAGAGAGGTTATTGTAGACCTTAGAAAAATGATCCCATAGCACCTAATAGTTTTTTGATACCTCTCATGAGGTCTGAGATACGAGCCATGGAAGATCGCTGCCGGTTTGAAAGCACTACTACATTTGGGGCCAAATTTCGATAGAAGTTTCTGATGGGTAACTTTTTATTATGAATTTGGTGTTTTTTTTTGTAATAGGCCCCGATGATGTTGGTATTCTAATGGGTGTCTAATTGACCATCGAAATTCTGACAGATTCGAGGTATAGATAAAAAAAATAAGTGAAATGAACTCATCATTTTTATTTCGATTGGATAGAGGGAGCAGGAGAAAAGGAGAGAAAGCTGAGCATGGGAGAAGGTATGTGATTTATTCATCTTTCAAGCCTCTAGCATCATATTTGAATGCATTTCATTTTATTTGATCATGAATGCTCTTTGAAATCACCGCATTCTATTGGTGTCATGTCGTAACCAGTGCTTTATCTCTATTATTTGATGTTATTGGTGCTTGTGCTCAGGGAAATCAATTCACTATATTCAAATGTTTGGATTCATGTTTGTTGATATTACTAGCATATATGTTTAATGACGCCATTGTAAATTGCTTTCATTGAAATGACTGCATTCTACTGGTGTCGTGCCCTAGCCCGTGCTTTAACTCCATTATTTGATGTTATTGGTGCTTGTGCTCAAGGATATCAATTTTTTTGAAATGTTGATTGTGGTTATCAAATGGATAGCCCGTGAGATTCTAGCTAGGTGCCATTTGTATTGATAGCTTAGGGCATCAAATGTATTGTATCATTGATAGTTGATACTTTGTTAAAAGGAAATAGGACAAAGAATGATTTTTATTTAGTTTCTCTATTTTGTTCCCTAAGTGGCTTACAACCCTAGAGAAGTATATGCATATTTACGGATGCAGTTGCAGGATACATAGCAACCAATAATTCACAATAAATTCATGCATCCAATTTGAATAGCAATTAATACAAAGAACTAGGGTCCTCCTATGGCCCAATCATTCAGACCTTGACTGTCCCCTCAACCAGTGACCCTTCAAAATTGAGTTATCATGCAATTAGTGAATAATCCTTCATTCTCTTGGTGAGCTTCTAGGTAGGTGCCATTTGTATATTTGATAGCTTAGGGCATCAAATGTATATTATATCATTGATAGTTGAGACTTTGTTAAAAGGAAATAGGACAAAGAATAATTTTGATTTAGTCTCTGTATTTTGATCCCTAAGTGCTTACAACCCTAGAGAAGTATATGGAGATTTACGGATGTAGTTGCAGGATACATAGCAAGCGATAATTTACAAGAAATCCATGCATCCAATTTGAATAGCAATTACTACAAAGAAATAGGGTCCTCCAATGACGCAATCATCCAGACCTTGACTGTCCCCTCAACCAGTGGACCCTTCAAAACTGGGTTATCATGCAATCAGTGAGTGATCCTTCATTCTCCTGGTCTGCCCTACATCCAAACATATTGGAAATACATAATACAATGATAAAAAGTCTTTCACAATCCCCCTTCCCTCAAGGAACACTATCAACCATCCCTTCCACATAGAATTTCACTAGTTTATGAGTGGATTGTGTAGGAACAGTTAACATTAAACAAGGAGCAAACTCGTCAACACATCTTGGAAACTATTGAATTCAATAATAAATGAAACCTAACACCAACACTATTCCTTCCATAGTTGTAGGATACATAGCAGTTGATAATTCACAAGAAATCCATGCATCAAATTTTTATAAGGATATCCTACTAATCAATAGGAATTTTCTTGAGATGACCAATGATTATGCATTTTGATGGTGGTGTGCTAGTTCAAAAGGATAATATAAATTCGAAACAATTTTTTCTGATTTTCTCAAACTATAAATGTGGTTAAAGGGAAAATATTATGTGGAAAACCCACAAACCAAGCTAGAAAATGATTGTACATCAAATTATTCCTATATTCATTCAAGTATTGCTATGCTTCAGCTACCTGACCTTTGAGCTTCATCTAGAGAAATGTGTAGCTTTAAGACAAAGTTACTTCTTGGGCCTTACAATAGGGTGGAATATGATCATGATTTGTTTAGGCTATATCATTGTTAGTCCCATTGTTAGGTTCTTATAGTTCATGGTTTGAATCTATTATGGTTGTGTAAGGGATTTGTAGATGTTTTTTCTAACATAAATATTGGACACCATGATTGGAACAACTGGTTGTTGGCTATTGTACACATGAATCATATCTATCAATGGTTATTTGTGTTCAAGAATTCATTGATCAATCTTTGAGATTTATTGTCCTAGCTTTAAAAGAGTGATAAAAGATATAGTGAGTGCTATCTTTTCCAAGTGTTTTGTGGGTGCCATTATCTTCTAGGAGTAATTGCTGGAAGCAAATTATGTTCTTTGCCTCTAGTAAATATTGCAGACACAACCATCTTCTTGGTGAAGGGTTTCTTCCATCCCCATGAGGCACTATTGCATGGTTTCCATTCCCTTGTAGTATACTAAACCTAATTTAATACAAGTGTGCACTATTTTGGGTTCCATAATTTATGGCCCCTACACTGTGGTTGTTAGCCTATTTAAGACAGGCCTACCTTTGCATATAATAAGAGGCCAACATGAAACAAACATCCAGAGGTTAGGGGGTTGTTCCATGTCCATAATTTATTATTTAAGTGCTAAGTGATGATGGGTATATCGTGTAATTCATACCTAGTGTGTCTCTTTCTTTCTCTCCACATTTCACATTAGGAGTATATGTTATAAAATACTAATGAAATCAACTATAGGTCAAATCTAATCAAAATTGCAATATAAAGATTAAAATAGATCTTGAAGAAATATGGGAACCATTTTTGACAGATATTGTACAAATGAAGAGAATACTCCAAAGAGGAAATGCTTCAATGTGGAACAATTGAAGGACAATATTTTACTTTTATATGCACATCTGCAATTTTTTTGATATATTTCTGAGATAACAAAACCATAGAAAGAATAGCATATAGAAGAAAGTAAAGAATAATGATCATACTTTGAGATATTGTGGAAAATTAAAGGAAAGAATGCTTGGTGGGGTTATCATGCAATCAGTGAGTGATCCTTCATTCCCCTCTTCCAGTGACCCTTCAAAACTAGGTTATCATGCAATCAGTGAGTGATCCTTCATTCTCTCAGTTTGCCCTGCATCCAAACATATTGGAAATATACAATACAATGATAACAAGTCTTTCAAAATCCCCCTTCCCTCAAGGAACACTATCAACCATCCCTTCCACATAGCATTTCATTGTTGTATGAGTGGATTGTCTAGGAACAGTTAACATTAAACAAGGAGCAAACTCCTCAACACATCTTGGAAACCATTGAATTCAATAATAAATGAAACCTAACACCAACACTATTCCTTCCATTCACTTATACCAAGAATAAAGCATTTAATCCATTCAGCATTACATATAATCATTAGACAATTACATTTCATGACTGTGTAGAGGAATAGTCACAACCAAAACAATCAAAACTATTTTTACCCTTGCACAAGATATTCCTCACTCTTAATGAGTTATAAACATGCCATTGTTTCAGTTTTACTTGCGAGTTATGATAATTTTTGTAAACATGTCATTGGTCTAGTTTAGTGTATTCATTTTTGTCAGACAAATATTCATTGTCTTCTGATTGTCTTCTTTATATAGTAGCATGTATTAATTGGTTGACAAATAAAGAAGAATTTAGACAATTGGAAGACAATGAAGATAATTTTAAATGCATCTAACACAATGTTTTTTTACAAAATTGAACCAATGGCATGTTTACAACAAAGAAATAGAGTGATAATAATATGCTGAAAATTGTATTCTATTTAATACACGCCAAAGGACCAGTCCCAACAATTCTTAAACATACTTTATCTGATATGATGAATTCTTAAACAATTAAGGTTGGAGTAGACATAGTTATCACATAGTTTTTTTGTGTGGTACAAGGAATATTTGGCTGATTAAGAGTGAGGCCTTCTTTAGAATCTCATATAAATTTGGCCGATTAAGATGAGAAGAAAAACATAATTCATTAGTTAAATTTTTCAATTTCATGTATTTTTTCTCCTATTTATTAGGTGCATGAGTTGAAGGTTGAATGTAAGAGTCTTATAATGTTTTGTACCTTAAATCTTGAGTTTTTGATACTCCTATGATGATCTTTCTCAACAAGTATTTTATTCTATTGTTGTTTTTTGAATAACATATTGGGCAAATACAAAATTGTGTACTTCTACAGGACAATAAACACAAAATTGAAGTATCAAACAAAACTTGATCAAGTTGCAAGTGGAACATGCACTCAAATAGTAAGTAATGTAGAATAACAAAATAAGTAATCTGTCATGTCTACATTTTGTTATTTTCTGAGATTACATCCATGTTCTATATTCACATAATGGTTCAAAATTAAAATTTACAATTTGATAAAAGTACTGACGGGTGTTGTTCCTTGCACCCTCAATCAACAACTTGCCTCCTTTTTATTTTGATTTACAAACTAGTATATTATTTGAATATCTTTCTTTCTTGCCACAATAGGAAAGAGTTTGAGGTGGAAGACTACAATAATAGAAGTGTTTCAATTTGGTATACTATACTACAACATCATTTCATAACTAAGTTTTCAATTTCTATATATAATTAGGTTATAGATAATCTAAGTGAAGAAGCATCATGTCAAACAATCCAAGTGAAGAAGGTAATGGGGATGCAATCAATAGATTGTGGTCGAACTTGAAAAGAAAAGGTGATGGAAAATGTTATTGTCCCTACAATAATTGTAATGGCTTAAACATTAGAAGATTGCTAATCAAAACAGCTAAGAGACATTGTAGGGATAATGGTCACATTGAAGGAGGCTTTAATTATCATGAATTGGTAAGTTTTTCATTATATTTATTTAACAATTAATATATATATGAAATACACCTGATGGTGAGATCATTATCATGGTTTATTTGTGTTCATCATTTTAATATAGGTCGACCTCCCTAGGGGAGTACGTGATATGGACCATGGAGGTGCAAATATTAAGAATATGGCTTTGGAAGTGGAGGATCATGGAAGTGCAAATCTTGAAGCTGAAGGTTATGATCCCATGGAAGATGATGATGATGATGCACTAGATGATGGTACTAATACATTGATCCATGACACATTTGGTATTGGCGCAATTGATAATGATGATCAGGATGATGTTGATGTCATCCATGATATACCTGTACTTGAAAAGGCATCCACACCCCTTTACGAAGGCTCCCAAACAACTCCTCTCTGTTGTATTGTTGTTGTTGAACTTGAAAGTTATGAATGGTTTATCCAACACAACAATGTCATGTATGCTATGGTATTTCATATATGTCATTATAGTAATTAAATGGTGAAACATGTACCAGGGTAAGTGCACAAAGATGGGGGACTAAAAAGTTGCCACTTTTTTTTTTGGCCCCCCATTGTGCATAGTGCGCACACACTAAAGGGTGTGCGCCCTATAGAGCGCATGTCCTATGGCTTGGGTTGCCCAAGCCTTAGACTTGGGCAATGAAAAACAAAGCACGTGCACCAAATTGGGCGCATGCCAAATAGGGTGTGTGCCAAATAGGGCGCATGCACTTTGTAAAATGCCAAAATTTTCACCCCCGTGGGCTATGAAAATCATAAATTTACATAGGGTGTGCGCCCTATAGGGCGTATGCCCTATGTAAGATATAGATTTATATAGTGAGAGCGAGAGAGAGGGGGGGTAATTTATACAAAGATAGGGGGGGTAATTTATACAAATATAACATTTAAGTACAAGTTTAATAATTTTAATTTCTTATACTTTAAGTTATATTTGTATAAATTATAAAATATAATGCTTTTAGGATGTTTGGGATAGGTTCCAGCTTCATAGGAGTTAGCATGCAGATTCTAGATTTGAAAAATTCCAGACTTAGCCAAATTTTAGGATTCAACAAGCCTTCAGCAGGGTTACCTCCCAAAATCCATCATGGATTTCTAAGGTCAAACTGAAGCTGGCAAAAAGATTCCCAAAGGGTTTTAACTTGTTTCATCACAAATCACTCGGTTTCGACCCCATCTCTATGACAGACTTAGCTTATCTCTCACCCAAATCTCTCTCTCTCTCTCTCTCACACACACACACACACACACACACAAAACATCACCCTATCCTCTCTCTCTTTCATCACCCTCTCTCTCACCCTTATCTACTCTCTCTCTTTCTCTCTCTCACACACACACACACAAAAAAAAAAAAACATCAACCTCTCCTCTCTCTCTCTCTCATCACCCTCTCTCTCCCCCTTATCTACTCTCTCTCTCTCTCTCTCTCCTCACATCACCCTCTCTCTCTCTCTCTCCCTTATCTCTTTCTCTCTCTCCAGAGAGAGAGAGAGAGAGAGAGAGAGATGGTGATAGAGAGAGAGAGGGTAATGAAAGAGAGAGAGTAGATAAGGGGGAGAGATAGGATGATGTGAGAAGAGAGAGAGAGAGTAATTAGCCTCTCTCTCTCTCTCTCTTATCTACTCTCTCTCTTTCATTACCTCTCTCTCTCTCCCTTATCTACTTTCTCTCTTTCATTACCTCTCTCTCTCTCTCACTCTCTCACTCTAGAGAGAGAGAGAGAGTGAGATAAGGGAGAGAGAGAGAGAGAGAGAGAGAGTAATGAAAGAGAGAGAGTAGATAAGGGGGGAGAGAGAGGGTGATGTGAGAGAGAGAGAGAGAGAGAGAGAGAGGGTAATGAAAGAGAGATAGTAGATAAGGGGGAGACAGAGGGTGATGTGTGTGTGTGTATGTGTGAGAGAGAGAGAGAGAGAGAGTATGGGGGAGGAAGAGAGAGTATGAGAGAGAGAGGGTAATGAAAGAGAGATATTAGATAAGGGGGAGAGAGAGAGGGTGATTTGAGGAGAGAGAGAGAGAGAGAGAGAGAGAGAGAGAGAGAGAGAGAGAGAGAGAGAGAGAGAGAGAGAGAGAGAGAGAGAGAGAGAGAGAGTATGGGAGAGGGAGAGAGAGAGGAGAGAGAGGAGAGAGAGAGAGAGAGAGAGAGAGAGAGGGTGATGTGAGAGAAGAGAGAGAGAGAGAGAGAGAGAGAGAGAGAGAGCTAAGCTAAGTCTGTCGTAGAGATGGGGTCGAAACCAAGTGATTTGTGATAAAATGAGTTAAAACCCTTTGGGAATCCTTTTGCTAGCTTCAATTTGACCTTAGAAATCCATGATGGATTGTGGGAGGTAACCTTGCTGAAGCCTTGCTATATCCTGAAATTTGGCTAAGTCTGGAATTTTTCAAATCTAGAATCTGCATGTTAACTCTTATGAAGTTGGAACCTATCCCAAACATCTTGAAAGCATTATATTTTATAATTTATACAAATATAACTTAAATTATAAGAAATTAAAATTATCAAACTTATACTTAAATGTTATATTTGTATAAATTACCTCCCCCTCTCTCTCTCACTATATAAATCTATAAACTTAGGGTGCACGCCCTATGTAAATTTATGATTTTTTATGTAGGGCACACGCCCTATAGGACGTGCGCACTTTGTAAAGGATTTGAATTTACCAATCCTAAGGCTTGGATTTGCCTTGGAGATCCAACCCAAAGGCTTGGACGATTGAAATAGCCCTGAGACGTGTTTTTCAATAGACACAAAAAAATGACATCTTTTTTTGTGTGCTCCTCGTCAGGTTTACTTGTGGCTCAAGATCATCAAAATCAGATGACGTGATATTGTAGATCTCTCTGTTAGCTATCTAAGCATATAATTTATTTTAAATTCTGATTATGTTAAGTTTTTCAACTCTAATTTCTTTTGTGTGTATGTCTATTTTTTGTAAAAAACCAACATGCAGTATTTTGGGCATAGATTTTGGCTCATTCATTGAATTTTGCAATAAGTTACATTTTTAGAAACTAGACTCCATTCTACACACTTTAAAAAAAAGAAAATTTAATTTTTGATTAGTTTTAAATGATTTCTAGGGGGAGCACACAAAAATTTCATGTTTTCAGGATGTGTGCACTTCGTAAATTCATAAAAAATTATACGCTCATAAAAAAACTACCAAAAAAATTAGGATAAACTACATGGTGTTAGCTAACTTCTCACTAGAGTGACTAAATTTTGTTTAAAAAAAAGTTAACATTTTAGGGGGAGCACACTGGATGCTATGTTATGTTTTTGGACCAAAAATAGGACCACTTTTTGTGGTCCCCCTTTTTGAGGGCCTTAATCTGTACCATTTTCAAAATAAGTTAGTAGTTTAGGAACTAGATTTAGAGTATTACAACTCTTGTTTTTGTTGCATCTTAAAATTTTGAGTCTAACTATCTTCAATTTCTTGTTGAAGTTCAGAATTTGCTGATTTTAGGAAAAAAGTGGCAACTTATACCCCCTTTTTGGTCCCCCATCTTTGTGCACTTACCCACCATAAATATTGTTAATATTAACAACATATATTTTTTTTCTATAGATTGATAAGTGAGTTCTTGTTACCACCATCGAATATTCTCCCTCACTCATACCGAGAATTATGTGCCACTATGAAAGATATTGGAATAGAGTATCAAGCAATAGATGCTTGTCCCAATGATCATATTATTTATCATAAAGAACATGAATTTGCAATAGAATGCCCTGAATGTCATATGAGTAGATATCGAACAGATCAAATAACAAAAAGGGTGCCTCACAAGGTTCTTTGTTACATCTCCATTATACCACATTTGCAAAGATTATTTAGGTGTAGTAGCTTGGCAAAATTTATGGATTACCATGCACGCAATAGGAGTCAAGATGACATTATTTGAATGCCTACAAATGGTTCTATATTTAAGGTCATAGAGGAAAAGTGGCCACACTTTATCGAAGAACCTCAAAATCTCAAGTTTTCAGTGGTAGCGGACAGTGTCAATCCATTTGGAGAGCTAAGATCTGTTTGCACTATTTGGCCTATTTTTGTCATCAACAATAACATTCCTCCATGGATGTCAATAAAGAGGGAGCACATTATATTGGCAATGATTGTTCCAGGTATTTGATCATTTAATAGTTATCTGCATGTAATTATAAATCTTGTAGTAAAATGGTCACAATAATTATGTAATGTTGTTGTTCATTCAACTAGGTAAATACTAAGTTAAAGATATGAATATTTATATTGAGCCTCTTATCGACAAGTTGGTGGAGTTATGGAAAGTTGTCACTATGTATGACATCTCTAGACCAATAGGAGATAGACAATTTCAATTCCATGCAATGCTTGTATGGACAATACATGATGCTCCAGGGCTAACACATTTTTCTGGTATGTTATGGTAAATTCAAGTTGCACATGATAATTCTAAAAATAAAAATTAACATATTTAATCCAATTGTATCATTACTTTGTAGGTCTTCAAACAAAGGGAAAATTTGCATGTCCAGTTTGTGGTCCAAAGATGAAATCTCATCATTCAAAAAGTTTAGGAAAGTAGGTGTTTGATGAGTATAGACACTTTCTCCACAAAAATCATAACTATCAAATTACTGAAAAACATCTTTTCAATGGGAAAGAAGAGACTACATCTAAGCCACAGAGAATGACACCTCACTTATGGAAGTTGGAATATAATAGAATTAATCATCAAGGTACTACCATTCTACCTAACGATTTATGTTTGGAATTTGTATATTTTTATTATGTTTTGTTTGCTGATTATGTGATTGATGATCGTGAATGTCATCAAGGAAACACTACCAAGCACCTTCCAAAGGGACTAAAGAGTTATCCCAGACAATTTAGTAGGTTGCCCCACTACGAGCAACTGCAAGATGTGCATTTTTTTGATACTATGAATATTGGAAAGAATGTAATGGAGACATTATGGAAGATATTGGATGGAAGGCATGATAAAGAAAACATTGTCAAAATTTGTAATGACATTCATGAATCCAATCATCCAATGAAAAATTTTATTGAATCAAATAGAAATAGAGAATGGATTAATACAAGTGCCCTTCCTTGGTTATTAACAGAACAACAAAGTGATGCCATAAAAGAAGTGATACGAAAAATTCAATTTCCCATAGGATTTGCTGCAAACATAAGCAGTACCATATCAAAGAAAGGTGAACTTGGGCCAAGGTTGAAAATGCATGATTGGCATGCCTTCATCAAGGTAAGTCATGTTCTTTTGTATTTACAATATATTTGTAAACTGCATGTACTTCTCATTGTATTATATGAGAAAAGAATGACATGATTATTTTTATAATTGTTGCAATACGTGCTACCCCTTTCTCTCCCAGAGAACTTTGACAATAACATAAAACAAGTGATATATGATCTTGGAAAATACATGAGGTAAGCAATGATATCTATTCAATTTGTTGTATATATATATTGTAAAGTCTCGTGTTTATATATTTTTGTGTCTTGAATGTCTTGTAGGTGGTTGTCATCTAAAGAAATCCATAGAGCAGATATAAAATACTGGAAGAGAAAAATTCTTTTTCTAATGTGTGAAATGCAAAAGTGTCTACCTTCAACCTTTTTCAATGCACAAGAACACTACCTCATACACCAAGTTGAGGAGATTGAAATGTGTGGACCCGTACACACTTGGTTAATGTGGATGGTTGAGAGGCACCTAAAATTTTTGAAGGCTTTGGTTTGGCAAAGAGCACATCCTGAGAGTTCTATGGTGGAGGGATATATGGTATACCGGACTATGGTGTACATTACTGAATATCTTCCTAACCTTGCAGGAAAGATCCATATAGATTGCATTTGGGATCTCGAGACCATTAGAAAATTTGAAGGGGAGTACTTGGTAGGGGAAGGCAGAATGAGGAAAGTGAGAGGTAATAAATTATAAGATGTTATTGTAGCTGTTAATTAATTCTTAATCTTCAAAATTAATCAGTTGTAAGTCATCTATTTATTTTTTATACAGCTGTTTGAGAGTGGGATGCAATATATTTGTATATTGCAAACAATCAAGATTGGATGACGAAATGGATTGAATGATGTCATCATTTAGGTCGCACATTAACATGGGAAGCTATGTCTTCATTGGTTAATGAAGCTCATCATAATGGAGATCCAAATGTTACCCAAAGGGAAATAGATTTAGCACATGGTTTAAAAGATTTCTAGGTACATATAAATTTGTTAATCACTCATACATTTATGAACTCTCGATGCATTAATTTATACATGTTTTACATATTTTTGTAGGTAAGCTCCTTCAAAGAGTTGGGATATGTTTGAGGTATATTAGGGACCAATACAGGTGTACATTAAGCAAAAACCCACATTACCAGTGCCCCCCTTGCATTCCTGATTTAGAGTGGAAATGTCTTATTCTGGATGCGAATGAGAAAACTGAAGTAAAAAAAGGAAATACACCACCAGAGAATAGAAGAAGGTATGTGATACTGTTAAGAATGTAATTGTGTACTAAATACTCTTCATATTTATATGAACTAACATATTTCAATCTCTTCATAGATTGTCTAACAGATCAAAGGCAACAAAGGCAAGATTGCAAAAGCATGGGCAACACAAGCTAGGCTCTGGCGGTTATTCGAAACTTGCTGCACAAGTTGTAAGTGTTGGAAAAATATAATCTTTACATGGATTTTAACACTGAAAATAATTCTTTGATCTTTAAATATTTATTTATAATTTGAAATCTTTTATTGTTTTGATGAAACAATAAAATAAAATTTGACGATACCAAGCAAAAATGTAGGGCACGGAGTTCAATATAAGTCTCACAAAAGAGGACAAGAGAATTGGCTTCCAACAAGGTTATAAAGCCGTGGAAGAAAGAATAAGAAGTGAACAAGGTTCTACTGATGGATCTATCGGGGTAAGTAAGCTAAATATATGATATTTCAAATTTAATTATTTACCAATTAGTTTATTTGATGTTAAGTTCCAACATAAAGTGAGTAAATTTATTTTAAGAAAATAATGATAACATGAATGCGTATGAAATTGAAATGCAGCCTACCAATTCTTGCCATACACAACCTATGGGTATTGATGAAAATGAGGATGTGCATCACAGTAATACAAGTAAACATCTTAAATTGATTGGTGTAGTAATACAAATTTAATTGCAATTGGTGTTTGGATTAATGTAACAATTTGTATTGCAGCTGTAGAGAGTGTAGAGGCCGTTGTTAATGAGCATGTTGAGGTTGAGGCTGAGGCCAGACAAATTGACCTCGATGTTGATGATGTGACTAGATTAGGTAAAGAGCTATACAATTATGGCCTATAAAGTACTGAAATACTTTAAAATGTTTAAAATATTTTTAATTATAATAAAATGTTTTTAATTTAACCCTTTAATATGTTATTTCAGATGACCCCCCCTTTGCATCAACAGAGAACTAGGCATGCATTGAGATCTGATGAGAGGGTAGATGATCACGATGATGATATTGATAGTCATCTTAACAATTACATCTTAAAAACTAGAAATCAAAAGAAAAAAAAGAAATGATTGTCATCTATGCACCTTAATTGATAATGACTGATTTTTATATGCCAATGAATTTAATTATGTGGTAGTGAATGTTCATAAATTTTATAATGTGTTAATGAATGTTATCATGTGATAATTAATGAATGTCACATTTTATTAATGTGTGAATGAATGTTATCATGTGATAATTAATGAATGTTAGATGTTAACAAGGAATTTAGAATGATGTTAGGGGGCGAGGGGGGTTTGGGGCCAAATGAGCTTCCACCTTCATGTGGTTGGCCCTGTTTAGTACATAATATAGAACTATTCTTGAAACAAAGTGAAGATCAATAAGTTTGTTCCTTATATAGGGTCTCAATTGTAGCTTTTATCCCACTCTCAACATTGCAAGGCTTCAAGTGGTGTTCTGATATTGGTTTCTCCATCTCCCACTGACATCTTGTCTTTCTCCTAAGAACTCTCATTGAGCTCTAAGACATGGATGAGCAGAAGATGTCCCTTACAGGATACACATATATAATATGGTAGATCTAGGGAACAAATATACTACAACATAGAATGAGTCAACTTGAATCTATAGTTTCTTCATTCACAATGAAAATTCAAATTACAAGCCATATTTTAGATTTAATATTCATATTTATCTTCATCATGATCATAGCCATCATGGTCAACATTTGGTTCAACTTCATTTGAACCACACTCCATGTCGGGTACCATTATAAGGCATGGAGTGTGGTCATACCCATGTTACCATAATAATGAGTTAGCCTATAAAATTATGAATAAAATACCTCGTGTATCATATTTATAATACTACAGGTGCACCTGGGATTGGCCTAGGCACACAAGTTCCTACCAAAGGAACCCAAGTTGAACCCAGAGGAGAACAAAAGTAGAATTGGAACCCAGCCTCAAACAAAGAACTGGATAACTTGGCTTTTTTCTAATTCAAGTTTATTTCTAAATTCTTCTCCAATTCCAACCTGATTATTCCATATTTTGCTTTCCAATTTTCCTTCTTCCTCACTCCAAATTCAAGGATCACCACCCATGACTTATGTTGTTATTTCCTTTTACTAATTGTGCTATTTCAAGGATCACCACCCATGAATTGGTTAAGATGATGAATGCTAGCAATGCCTTTATTACCAAGGAATCACCGCCCACCATTAATGAATATTAATGATCATTGTTTCCTAAGGGTAATCGTTGTTTGTGTATGCTGATCACCCAAGTCTTTGGCTGTGATTTGCATGCTGTGAGGTTTGTCAGAAGTGGGGGTATGACATGCTAGTTGGATTATAACATATTGACACTTACACCATGAAGAAGACAAATGATTAAATAGAAAGAGAGGACCAACTAAACCATCTTGTGGTCAATCTATATCATGTTGAGAAACAACGTCAAGACTCAAGAATCAAAACAATCAAAAGTTTCTTCAAGACCATGAATGATCAACAACATTCCATCAGAAAACAAAACACTAATCTATATTATCACTAATCCATAAAATATGTCTTTAAAGTTTAGAAGCATCACAAAAACTTTCAAGAAACATAGTACTATCCAAGGACCAAAACAAATACCCTCCAAATGATTATGATTATGTTGATGTTGATGTCTATAATTTATGTCTAATGATTATGATGATGTTGATGTCTATAATTTATGTCTAATGATTATGATGATGTTAATGTTGATGTCTATAATTTATTTCACTTACTGATGCTTGCCTAGATTGAATTTTGAATTGCTAGGCTAGAGAACGCTTTCAAAGTTTAGGGTCTATTCTACATGATACTCTTAGTTACATCTCAAATGCAACTCAACATAATTTTGATGATGGACAACCCACTACAGAAACTCATCCGTAAGTGAAATTTAATGTTGTGAATCTGGCATTGTTAATGTTATTACTTTTCCTCACGTTTCATCTTTGTGAAAATGTTTCTTGGCACTATCTTATTCTTATTAAAATGTTCTTTTTTGTGGGGCAAGAGGTCAATCTTCATTGTCTTCATTGTGGGGGATAGTGAAGATTTCTCTGACAAATAGTAGGTCTTCTTTAGTATCCTATAATAACATGCTAAACTGATAAAGGTGTTATGGGCATTTAATCTACAATTACTAATAGACTAAGCATATTATTACTATGCTTAATGTTCCATTTAAATGCATTTAACACAAAAAAAAAATTTACAAAACTGAACCAATGGCATGTTTACAACAAAGATGTGTTGAGGAGTTTGCTCCTTGTTTAATGTTAACTGTTCATGCACAATCCACTCATACAATAGTGAAATGCTATGTGGAAGGGATGGTTGATAGTGTTCCTTGAGGGAAGGGGGATTGTGAAAGACTTTTTATCATTGTATTGTGTATTTCCAATATGTTTGGTTGCAGGGAAGACCAGGAGAATGAAGGATCACTCACCGATTGTATGATAACCCAGTTTTGGAGGGTCATTAGTTGATGGGACAGTCAAGGTCTAGATGATTAGGCCATTGGAGGACCCTATTTCTTTGTATTAATTGCTATTCAAATTGGATGCATGGATTTCTTGTGAATTACCAACTGCTATGTATCCTGCAAATGCATCCATAAATCTGCATATACTTCTCTACGGTTGTAAGCCACTTAGAGATCAAAATAGAGAAACTAAATCAAAATCATTCTTTATCCTATTTCCTTTTAAAAAAGTCTCAACTATCAATGATACAATACATTTGATGCCCTAAGGTATCAATACAAATGACACCTAGCTAGAAGCTCACTGGCTGTCCATTTGATAACCACAGTCAACATTTCAAAAAAAGGATATCCCAACATTTGAAAACCAATGACATGCTTACAACAAAGGTCGAATAGAACTCCCAACAATTCTTAAACATACTTTATCTGATATGATGAATTCTTAAACAATTAAGGTTGGAGTAGACATAGTTATCACACATTTTTTTGTGTGGTACAAGGAAGATTTGGCTAGGTCAATTCTTCCTTCATGCTAGCAGTCTACAAAATTAGACCTTTATTAACAATTGATCATATCAGATAACTAGTATGTTTAAGAATTGTTCGGACTGGTCCTTTGGTGTGTATTAAATAGAATAGAATTTTTGGCATATTATTATCATTCTATTTCTTTGTTGTAAACATGCCATCAGTTCAATTTTGTAACTTCATTGTTGTATGAGTGGATTGTGCAGGAACAATTAACATTAAACAAGGAGAAAAATCCTCAACACATCTTGGAAACCATTGAATTCAATAATAAATGAAACCTAACACCAACACTATTCCTTCCATTCATTTCTACCAAGAATAAAGCATTTAATCCATTCAACATTACATATAATCATTAGACAGTTACATTTCCTGACTGTGTAGAGGAACAGTCACGACCAAAATGATCAAAACTACTTTCACCCTTGCACAAGCTATTCCAAACTTCAAGTAAAATGAGCAATATGCTATATTAAATCATCATTCATATTCATAGTAACCATTCAAAGGATCATTTTGTCAATGAACCCTCTGACTGTACCCTTGCGGTAGAGAAAGGAAACCTCAAAATAGAGAAAGGAAACTTAGTAAAACCAGTCTATGCCGATGTCTGTGAGGGTATAGTCATGATAAGTGCCTCTCAAACCTCTCCAAACATGTAAGATTGTCTTTAAATACTTTATTGATATCTTCTAAACATTAATCAAATCAAACCTACATTTGAATCCACACACAATAACCCCAAAATGAAGGGTTTTGTATCCTTTAATGAATCTCAATCACTGGTAGTGCATGGACAGTCAAACTAGTAGTCTCCAAAGCATTCAATAAGTGACTGGATTGTATTTAATACACACTATTCCTTCCATTCACCTCTACCAAGAATAAAGTATTTAATCCATTCAACATTACATATAATCATTAGACAGTTCCATTTCCTGACTGTGTATGTACTAGAGGAACAGTCAGGAAATGTAACTATCTAAACGATCCAAACATTTGAAAATAGTGAATCGATATCCTTGTGCACAAGCACCAATAATATCAAATAATGGAGATAAAGCATGGGCTAGGGCACGGCACCAGTAGAATGCGGTCATTTCAGAGAGCATTCGTGATCAAATAAAATGCAATGCATTTGAAATTTGCAGTCGAATATGATGCCAGATGCTTGAAAGATGAAGAAATCACATACCTTCTCTCACACTCAACTTTCTCTCCTCTATCCAATCGAAATAAAAATGATGAGGCCATTTCACTTTTTTTTCATAGCCGAATCTTCCTTGTACCACACAAAGAACATGCCATTGGTTCAATTTTGTAATTTGTTTTTTGTGTAATTAGTAATTGACAAATTAAATGCAGATAACACCTTTATCAGTTTAATTAGCATGTCATTATCATATCAGATAAAGTATGTTTAAGAATTGTTGGGACTGGTCCTTTTGCATGTATTAAACATAATAGAATTTTCAGCATATTATTATCAATCTATTTCTTTGTTCTAAACATGCCATTGGTTCAATTTTGTAGATTTGTTTAATCCGTTAAATGCATTTTTCATTAGGAGGGGTCTTGTTTTGAGGAGATTGATGAAGATTGTGCACCTCAAAAACCAATTCATAAGGTACCAATCATGTTTCCTATTCACTTATATTTTTGGATTGGTAAATCTCCTTATAAGTTTCATGTCCTTTCTTTTGATTACTATGGATGAGATATATATCTTACATTTAACATTCAACTTATTTACATTTTAGAACATGTAGTGTGTTTTTTAAGGATTTTATCAAATCAACTTTTAACATAAACTGAAAATGCCAAACTCATATCTTGCCCTTTCAACTTGACAAAATATTTGCATTTGACCAATAACTGCAAGCAACTGAATGATAAATCCACATACTTGTATCTTTGTAAAATACCTAGAACATCAAAAAGATGGCTAAGTGGCTGCCACCATGATTTTTATCTACTGAATATGAGGAGAAAAACACCAAAAAAATTTAATAGAAAACATGATTGGTCATTTCAGAGAGCATTCATGATCAAATAAAATGCAATGCCTTCTCTAGCACTCAATCAACTTTCACCCACTTGTTTTCTCCCACTCCTTTTCTCTACAAATGAAATAAAAATGATTTGGCCATTTCAAAATAGTGAATCGATATCCTTGAGCACAAGCACCAATAACATCAACTATTTTGATTTGTGGGTACCCTAATGCTGGCAAGAGTTCTTTTATTACTAAGATTACTCTGCAAGCTTGAACAAGCAATATATTTTGGCAAATGAAGAGTAGAAAGATGATGATATTCCTGAGATCATGGATGGAAACAATGTTGCAGACATAATGGAAGACATCTTTCTAGACTGGCACTGGATCCTTCGACCATTGGGGTAGGATCTAGACCCAAGCTAAAAAGATGTCTTCCTTTCTATTGTGGAATTATCCCTTCTTTGGCCTACACTCATTCCTCTTCTCAAAAACGGTTATCTAGAAACTTTGGATACTGTTTCTCATCCATGCATGAAATGTTCTAGTGATCGTATAAAATTACTTTAGGCCTCCAGTGTTGATGAGATGTACAAGTGTAAAATGTTTTTGCGAGACTAAGATCAATTTGTGTAGTGTACATAAATGCAAGGCAATGATTATTCTCGATGATCGATAGGTAGCTAGGACTAAAGATAACACAACTCAAGAGACCATCATAGGTTGTCTCTTTCTTCAGTCTATATTATTGATAGAATGTTTTACCTTTCATTAGCTCATCAAATCTGAGGATTTGAAAGAATTTAATAGAATATTTTCATGACAACGTATATTATTTAAGTTGATGTTGCATGAATTTATCTACTTCGTGCACTTGTATACTATGAAGACAACGATAAAGAAGCATCTCCTACCATGGCCATGCTTCTTTATCGCCGTCCTCATAGTCTATAAGTGCACGAACTAGATAAATTTGTGCAATGTCAACTTAAATAATATATGTTTTCATTAAAATATTTTATTAAATTCTTTCAAATCCCTAGATTTGATGAGCTAATGAAAGGTAAAACATTTTGTCAATAATATAAACCGAAGAAAGAGAGAACCTATGATGGTCTCTTGAGTTGTTTTATCTTTAATGTGCATATTCATCAGTTTTTCAACACTTCATAATTAATTTCTGACAGAAGTGTTATACATTCGATAGATAAAATGTCAGAGAATCATAATTTATGACAATTGTTCTGACAGTAATGCTATACATTCAACAGGCCAACCTGTCAGAGAAATGCTTCACGACTGTCACTATTCCAATAGTTTAAGTGTCACAAATAGAAACTTTGCGACAGAAACTTCGATAGTAATGCCATATCACTGACAGGTATATCTATTGGAATTAGGTGGCAACTGTCGCTATTCTAATAGTTATAATGTCGGAAAGGATATGTTTTTGATAGTTAATTCTGACAGAGATTGTATATTTCTGATAGGTCGTGGTATCAAAATGCTGATGGATGAACCGCAGGAAATTTCATAATGAAGCTATTGTCATGTGCAAATTTTTGACATGATGTGGTATCAGTAAATTGATGGATATGTCTTCTGTCAAAATTTCCCATGCAAAAACTACGATGGACTCATGTGTCGAAATGCTGACAAATGAGCGTTGCAAATCCGACAAATGGCCATCAAAATTTGACCTCAAATGTACTAGTGAAGATACGTTGCTAAGCCGCTTTCAACTGACTGTTAGTGGTATGTTTGAAATTTGAACTGTGAAATTAATCATGATTAAGCTTGTGAAATTTGAATCATGGAGCTTATTATGTTTGATGTTTAACTTTTATAGATTGTTTAGAATGATAAAAAATAATATCCTTAAAGCATTAAAAACAACAATCAAACATGTAAGAATTAAAACCATGCAAATGACATAAGTATATGACATGTAAGATCCCTTCTTGGCACTATTGGCCACCCATACATGATTTTGGTCATAAGTCCTTATGAAGAGTTTTAGGACATTTAACTTTTAAATCAAATTGATTGTTACAAATTGCCATTATAGGCTTCAGAAGATCTCAATTAACCATTAAGGATCCTTTTGTCCTTCTATCTCTGATTGGATCCATGGTGACTGTAGGTGGCTTCATAGGTGCTCCTACACAAGTTACAATCCACATACAAAACCAAGTTTATTGACTCAAAATACAATCTAAGAAAGGTCAAATTAATGTATTGAAATTAAGCTTAACGAACTTAGAAAACAATGCACTAAGTTAACTTATTACCTAGTCAAGTGTTCCTCTTTGATTATCTTTCACTCATTTTTTGTGCTATCAGGGGAATGTCTATATGTGATGTGTACTAAAATAGCAACTTGAATGGAATTGTAATATTGAGCTTGAGTCTCATTTTGGGGTTGCAATGTATAGTTCTCCGCAAAGTCTACAACGGATATAATAGTTCCAATGGGGAAAATGTCCTTACATGTCTTGAATTGTTGATCCAACCATTGAGACCTGTGACTATGCCTTGCATACTTGTAAAAAATATTTGTCTTGAAATCTGAGATAAAATCAGCAACATTGTATTCTTTTGCAACTAACTCACATCTAGAGCCTTCACATCCACTCTTAAATGTATATTTCACTGTTTCATATACCTTTTTTTGGACGAGTGTCTTTCCAAAATTGTGTTCCAAACCCTCATGAAAACATGTTCTAAACTTGGACAAGCCACCACATTCTGAGCACTTGGCATTTAAGCAATCTTTTTTATAAAATAAACAACCATCATCTCTATGACATAAAAATTGATCTAGCAAGTCTCTTGATGATTTGGGAAGACCACTTGCACCACAATCCTCTAGCATTTCATTAGTATGCAAATTAGAATGAATGGACCGTAATAATTCATGATGCATTGAAAACTCAACATGATATTTGCAACAACATGTATTCTGAATCTTATGGGGTACACAATAAAATGGCTTCATAGATTTAAAAGACCTTTGTGATATTTTCAATGTTGGATGTGTCTCACAAATTTTTTTATACAACATTCTTTGATTTACCTCCACATAATGTTTAGGATGTGGAGTGCGGTCTCGATTGCCAACTCTCAACTTCAAGACATCCTTCACATTTGGTGACACTCTTGAGTTAGCATCCCAAAATTGTTGAATTTCATCCTTGACAACATCTGTTAGCTTCTTATCGAAATGTGGAAGTTTCCCACCATAAGCCCATGTATCAATTTGAAGCGGATCTTCAAGTCTTTCTCTTCTTGAAAGTACTCTACCCAAAGTTTTATGGTCTATATTGAAGTCAACACAAGTTTGTCTCATCAAACGAGCCTTTCTCAACTGATGACTTACTAAGGAAGTTGTAATAACCTTGCGAGCAACTCTCTTGTCTTTTTCTCTGCTAATCTTCCCAATGCTATTGAGAGCATTGAAAAGATTCTTCACAACAATGGCATTTCTCTCCATTTTCTTGTTCACACAAATCTTCAATTTCACAAGCACAAGTCTCATCTTTTGCATCTTTAAAAATTGCACAAAACTTTGACATTGCTCAACCAATGTCTTATTTCAAAAAAATTGATCATAAAGTCTTGAAGCCCACAACCTAATGGTTCTATGTGACCTCTTTCCTTCCCAATTATTCATAATGTTCTCCTCAATTTCAATTAACCATTTAGGTGTTCTCGAAGGCCCCAAATTTGAAAATTGATTATCTTTATTGCAAGGGACTTCATTTCACATATAATTTGGAGATGTATAACGTTCATGTGGTTCTTGTGCAACATTTTCATTCCCAAAGTCTACATTTTCAATCTCCATCTATGCATTTTCAAATTGAACATCCTCTTCACTTACAACTACATTTACGGGGTCACCTTGATTAATGTTTAACATACCTTCTCTCCTTCTTTGGTGATTTTCCTTATCTTTTTCCCTATATGCTTGAATTTCTTCATCTGTCAGCATCCTCTTGTGTTTAGCCTTTTGATGACTGTTGCTTCCCATGGTGAGACCACAAGTCGACAAAAATCAAACAATGGGCCCCAAATCACTTTTTTTTTTCAACGCGTGAAAAAAGTATAAAATCACATGATTTTCTAGTCTATGGGGATAGGGAATATTTTGGTCAAATATTACCTGGCAAAAATCGGGTATATGATTCCATATCGAGTACCCGATATTCCTAGGCTGATGAAAAAAGGGCGAGAGAAAATGAAAAAAATTGAACTTTTACATATATTGATGTATATAATATATATATAGAAAAGAGGCATATGATATATATAATGTATATTATATATATACTAATGTATTATATGTACTAATGTATTAAATATACTAATATATATATAATATATTATATATATACTAATGTATTATATATACTAACACGTATATAATATATATATGTATAATACATATACTAATGTATACTAATATATTATATATAATATTACAAATTTTGGAGAATCTCTTGCAGAAATATGGAAATTATAATTTTCCTCCTAGAGCATACATAAATGAAGTTCTTGGTGCCTTAGCAGAGGAAGCCGACTAGATTGTTGAAGCTTATGGTACAACATACAGAAATACGGTATGTATTTTTGGCCTAAATTTTTTTCTCATTTCTTTTAGGTCTTAAAAGGTGGTTGGCTAAATATTTGTATTAAATATGCCTTTTACAAGTGTCGTAAACCCTAGCTAAGCAAAAATGGAGGCATTGAAGAATAGTTCACTACAGGCGGAGAGAGAGACATCGTAGGGGTCCTAACGCGTGATAAGGCATACTAGGACCCCTAGGGAGTCCCCATGACCCCTTTTGACACATTGGAATGCTCAAGTGTGTCTTAAGGGGTCATAGGACCCCTTAAGACACACTTGAGCATTCCAATGTGTCAAAAGGGGTCTGGACACATGATAAGGCATACTAAGACACCTAGGGAGTCCCCATGACCCCTTTTAACACATTGGAATGCTCAAGTGTGTCCGAAGGGGTCCTACAACCCTTTAAGATAAACTTGACCATTTCAATGTGTCAAAAGGGGTCATAGGGACTCCCTAGGGGTCCTGACGTGGGATAAAGTGTACTAGGACCCCTAGGGAGTCCCCATGACCCCTTTTGAAACATTGGAATGCTCGAGTGTGTCCAAAGGGGTCCTACAACCCCCTCAGATACACTTGAGCATTCCAATGTGTCAAAAGGGGTCATGGGGACTCCCTAGGGGTCCTAACGCATGATAAGGCATACTAGGACACCAAGGGAGTCCCCATGAACTCTTTTGACACATTGGAAGGCTCAAGTGTGTCTTAAGGGGTCCTTAAGACACACTTGAGCATTCCAATGTGTCAAAAGGGGTCAGGGGGACTCCCTAGGGGTCCTAGTATGCCTTATACAATGTTAGGACCCCTAAGGAGTCCCCATGACCCCTTTTAACACATTGGAATGCTCAACTGTGTCTTAAGGGGTCCTACAACCCCTTAATATACACTTGAGCCTTCCAATGTGTCAAAAAGGGTCATGGGGACTCCCTAGTGGTCTAAGTACACCTTATCACATGTTAGGACCCGTAGGGAGTCCCCATGACCCCTTTTTGACACATTGGAAGGCTCAAGTGTGTCTTAAGGGGACATGTGATAAGGCATACTAGGACCCCTAGGGAGTCCCCATGACCCATTTTGACACAATGGAATGCTCAAGTGTGTCTTAAGGGGTCCTACGACCTCTTAAGACACACTTGAGTGTTACAATGTGTCAAAATGGGTCATGGGGACTCCCTAGGAGTCCTAATGCATGATAAGGTGTACTAGGACCCCTAGGGAGTCCCCATGACCCCTTTTGACACATTGGAATGCTCAAGTGTGTCTTAAAGTGTCCTACGACCCATTAAGATACACTTGAGCATTCCAGTATGTCAAAAGGGGTCATGGAGACTCTTTAGGGGTCCTCACATGTGATAAGGCATACTAGGACCCCTAGGGAGTCCCCATGACCCCTTTTGACACATTAGAATGCTCAAGTGTGTCTTAAGGGGTTGTAGGACCCCTTAAGGCACACTTGAGCATTCCAATGTGTCAAAAGGGATCATGGGGACTCCCTAGGGGTCCTAGTATGCATTATCACATGTTAGGACCCCTAAAGAGTCCCCATGACCCCTTTTGACACACTGGAATGCTCAAGTGTATCTTAATGGGTCGTAGGACACCTTAAGACACACTTGAGCATTCCAATGTGTCAAAAGGGGTCATGGGGACTCCCTAGGGGTCCTAGTACACCTTATTACGCATTAGGACCCCTACGGAGTCCCCATGACCCATTTTGACACATTGTAACACTCAAGTGTGTCTTAAGGGGTCGTAGGACCCCTTAAGACACACTTGAGCATTCCATTGTGTCAAAATGGGTCATGGGGACTCCCTAGGGGTCCTAGTATGCCTTATCACATGTTAGGACACCTAAGAAGTCCTGATGACCCCTTTTGACACATTGGAATCCTCAACTATGTCTTAAGGGGTCATAGGACCCCTTAATACACACATGATCAATCCATTGTCTCAAAAGGGGTCATGGGGACTCCCTAGGGGTCCTAGTAAATCTTATCATGCATTAGGACCCCCTAGGAGTCACCATGACTACTTTTGACACATTAGAATGCTCAAGTGTGTCTTAAGGGGTCGTAGGACTCATTTGGACACACTTGAGTGTTCCAATGTGTCAAAAGGGGTCATGGGGACTCTCTAGGGGTCCTATTATACCTTATGATGAGTTAGGACCCCTAGGGAGTCCCCATGACCCCTTTTGATACATTGGAATGCTCAAGTGTGTCTTAGGGGGTCATAGGACCTCTTAAGACACACTTGTACCTTCCAATGTGTCAAAAGGGGTCATGGGGACTCCTTAGGGGTCCTAGTATGCCTTATCATGAGTTAGGAATCATAGGGAGTCCCCATGACCCCTTTTAACACATTAGAATGCTCAAGTGTGTCTTAAGGGGTTGTAGGACCCTTTCGGACACACTTGAGCATTCCAATGTGTCAAAAGGGGTCATGGGGACTCCCTAGGGGTCCTAACGCGTGATAAGGCATACTAGGACCCCTAGCGAGTCGCCATGACCCCTTTTGACACATTAGAATGTTGAATTGTCTCTTCAAAGGTCGTAGGACCCCTTAAGACACACTTGAGCATTCCAATGTGTCAAAAGGGGTCACGGGGACTCCCTAGGGGTCCTAACATGTGATAAGGCATATTAGGATCCCTAAGGAGTCCCCATGAACTATTTTGACACATTGGAATGCTCAAGTGTTCTGTAAGGTGTCCTATGACCCCTTAAGAGACACTTGAACATTCTAATGTGACAAAAGGGGTCATGGGGACTGCCTCAGGATTCTAATGAATGATAAGGTGTACTAGGACCCCTAGGGAGTCCTCATGACCACTTTTGACACATTAGAATGTGCAAGTGTGTCTGAAGGGGTCCTATGACCCCTTAAGAAATACTTGAGCATTCTAATTTGTCAAAAGGGGTCATGGGGACTGCCTAGGGGTCCTAGCGCGTGATAAGGCATACTAGGACCCCTACAGTGTCCCCATGACCCCTTTTGACACATTAGAACATTCAAGTGTGTTCGAAGGGGTCCTATGACCCCTTAAGAGACACTTGAGCATTCCAATGTGTCAAAAGGGGTCATGGGGACTCCCTAGGGGTCCTAACACGTGATAAGACATACTAGGATGCCTAGGGAGTCTCCATGATGCCTTTTGACATATTGGAAAGCTCAAGTCTGTCTGAAGGGGTCCTAGGACCCCTTAAGACACACTTGAGTGTTCCAATGTGTCAAAAGGGGTCATGGGCATTCCCTAGGGGTCCTAACTCATGATAATGTGTAATAGGACCCCTAGGGAGTCCCCATGACACCTTTTGACACATTGGAATGCTCAAGTGTGTCTGAAGGGGTCCTACGACCCCTTAAAAAACACTTGAGTGTTCTAGTGTGTCAAAAAGGGTCATGGGGACTCTCCAGGGCTCCTAACACATGCTAAGGAGTACTAGGATCCCTAGGGATTCCCCATGACCCCTTTTGACACATTTTAATTCTCAAGTGTGTCCAAGGGGCCTACAACCCCTTAAGACACACTTGAGCATTACAATGTATCAAAAGGGGTCATGGGGACTCCCTAGGTGTCCTAACATGTGATAAGGTGTACTTGGACCCCTAGGGACTCCCCATGACCCCTTTTGACACATTGGAATGCTCAAGTGTGTCTTAAGGGGTCGTAGGACCCCTTAAGACACACTTGAGCATTCCAATGTGTCAAAAGGGTCATGTGGACTCCCTAGGGGTCCTAACATGTGATAAGGCATACTAGGACCCCTAGAAATTCCCCATGTCCCATTTTGACACATTGGAATGCTCAAGTTTGTTCAAAGGGGTTCTACGACCCCTTAAGACACATTTGAGCATTTCAATGTGTCAAAACGGGTCATGGGAAATCCCCATGGGTCCTAAAGTGTGATAAGGCATACTAGGATTCCTAGGGAGTCCCCATGACCCCCTCTGAAAAATTGGAATGCTCAAGTGTGTCCAAAGAGGTCCTATGACCACTTAAGACACACTTGAGTGTTCCAATATGTCAAAAGGGGCCATGGGGACTCCCTAGGGGTCCTAACATGTTATAAGGCATACTAGGACCCCTTGGGAGTCCCCATGACCCCTTTTGACACATTGGAACACTCAAATGTTCTCGAAGGGGTCTTATGACCCCTTAAGACACACTTGAGCATTCCAATGTGTCTAAAAGGGTCATGGGGAATCCCTAGGGGTCCTAATGTGTGATAAGGCATACTAGGACCTGTAGGAAGTCCCCGTGACCCCTTTTGACACATTGGAATGCTCAAGTTTGTCCAAATGGGTCCTATGACCCCTTAAGACACGCTTGAGCATTTCAATGTGTCAAAAAGGGTCATGGGGACTCCCTAGGGGTCCTAACACATGATAAGGAGTACTAGGATGCCTAGGGAGCCCCCGTGACCCCTTTTGGCTCATTGGAATGCTCAAGTATGTTTGAAGGGGTCTTACAACAATTTAAGACACACTTGAGCATTCCAATGTGTCAAAAGGGGTCATGGGGACTCCCTAGGGGTCCTAACACATGATAAGGTGTACTAGGACCCTTGGGGAGTCCCCATGACCCCTTTTGACACATGGGAACACTCAAGTGTGTTTGACGGGGTCCTATAACCCCTTAAGACACACTTGAGCATTCCAATGTGTCAAGACGGGTCATGGGGACTCCCTAGGGGTCCTAGTGTGTGATAAGGCATACTAGGACCTCTAGGGTGTCCCCATGACCCCTTTTGACACATTAGAATGCTCAAGTGTGTCCGAAAGGGTCCTACAACCCTTTAAGACACACTTGAGCATTCCATTGTGTCAAAAGGTGTCATGGGGATGCCGTAGGGGTCCTAACGCATGATAAAGTGTACTAAGACCCCTAGGGAGTCCCCATGACCTCTTTTGACACATTGGAATGCTCAAGTGTGTCCGAAAGAGTCCTATGATCCCTTAAGACACACTTGAGCATTCCAATGTGTCAGAAGGGGTCATGGGGACTCCTTATGTCTCCTAACATGTGGTAAGGCTTACGACGACCCTTACGGCGTTCCCATGACCCATTTTGACACATTGAAATGCTCAATTGTGTCCTAAGGGTTCCTACGACCCCTTAAGGTACACTTGAGCATTCCAATGTGTCAAAAGAGGTCATGAGAACTCCCTAGGGGTCCTAACACATGGTAAGGCGTACTAGGACCCCTAGGGAGTCCCCTTGACCCCTTTTGACACATTGCAATGCTCAAGTGTTTCCTAAGGGGTCCTACAACCCCTTAAGACACACTTGAGAGTTCCAATGTGTCAAAAGGGGTCATGGGGACTCCCTAGGGGTCCTAACACATGATAAGGCATACTTAGACCCCTAGGGAGTCCCCATGACACCTCTTGACACATTGGAATGCTCAAGTGTGTCGAAAGTGTTCCTACGACCCCTTAAGAAATACTTGAGTGTTCCAATGTGCCAAAAGGGGTCATGGGGACTCCCTAGGTGTCCTAACACATCATAAGGCATACTAGGATCCTTAGGGAGTCCCCATGACCCCTTTTGACACATTATCATGCTCAAGTGTGTCTAAAGGTGTCCTACAACCCCTTAAGACACACTTGAGCATTCCAATGTGTCAAAAGGGGTCATGGGAACTCTGTAGGGGTTCTAACACATGATAAGACATACTAGGACACCTAGGGAGTCCCCATGACCCCTTTTGACACATTGGAATATTCAACTATGTTTGAAGGGGTCCTAACGCATGATAAGACATACTAGGACCCACAGGGATTCCCCATGACCCCTTTTGGCACATTGGAATGTTCAAGTGTGTTAGAAGGGGATCTATGACCCCTTAAGACACACTTGAGCATTCCAATGTGTCAAAAGGGGTCATGGGGACTACTTATGGGTCCTAACATGTGATAAGGCATACTAGGATCCCTAGGGAGTCCCCATGACCCCTTTTGACATATTGGAATGCTCAAATATGTTTGAAGGGTTCCTACGACAACTTAAGACACACTTGAATGTTTTAATATGTCAAAAGGGGTCATGGGGACTCCCTAGGGGTCCTAACATGTGATAAGATATACTAGGACCCCTCGGGAGTCCCCATGACCCCTTTTGACACATTGGAATGCTCAAGTGTGCCCGAGACGGTCTTGTGACCCCTTAAGACACACTTGAGCATTCCAATGTGTCTACAGGGGTCATGGGGACTCCCCAGGGGTGCTAACATGTGACAAGGTGTACTATTACTCGTAGGGAGTCCCCATGACCCCATTTGACACATTGAAACACTCAAGTGTGTCCAAAGGGGTCCTACAATCCCTTAAGACACACTCAAGCATTCCAATGTGTCAAAAGGGGTCGTGGGGACTACCTAGGGGTCCTAACATGTGATAAGGTGTACTAAGACCCCTAGGGAGTCACCATGACCCCTTTTGGCACATTGGAATGCTCAAGTGTGTCCGACGGGGTCCTACGACCATTGAAGACACACTTGAGCATTCCAATGTGTCAAAAGGTGTCATGGGGACTCTCTAAGGATCCTAACGCATGATAAGGCATACTAGGACCCCTGGGGAGTACCCATGACCCCTTTTGACACATTGGAACACTCAAGTGTGTTTGAAGGGGTCATATGACCCCTTAAGACTCACTTGAGCATTCCAATGTGTCAAAACAGGTCATGGGGACTCCCTAGGGGTTCGAATTCATGATAAGGTGTACTAGGACCTTTAGGGTGTCCCCATGACCCCTTTTGAAACATTGCAATGCTCAAGTGTGTCCGAAGGGGTCCTATGACCCCTTAAGACACACTTGAGCATTCCAATTTGTGAAAAGGCATCATGTGGATGTCGTAGGGGTCCTAACACATGATAAGGCATACTAAGACCCCTAGGGAGTCCCCATGACCCCTTTTGACACATTGGAATGCTCAAGTGTGTCTGAAGGGGTCCTACAACCCCTTAAGACATATTTGAGCATTCCAATGTTATAAAAGTGGTCATGGGGACTACCTATAGGTCCTAACATGTCATAAGGCTTACAAGGACCCCTAGGGAGTCCCAATGACCCCTTTTGACACATGTGAATGCTTAAGTGTGTCTGAAGGGGTCCTACAACCCCTTAAAACACACTTGAGTGTTCCAATGTGTCAAAAGAGGTCATGGGACTCCCTAGGTGTCCTAACGTGTGATAAGGCATACTAGGACCCCTAGGGAGTCCCCTTGACCCCTTTTGACACATTGGAATGCTCAAGTGTTTTCGAAGGGGTCCTACGATCCCTTAAGACACACTTGAGCATTCCAATGTGTCAAAAGGGGTCATGGGGACTCCCTAGGGGTCGTAATACATGATAAGGCATACTAGGACCCTTAGAGAGTCCCCATGACCTCTTTTGACACATTAGAGCGCTCAAGTGTTTCTGAAGGGGTGATATGACTCCTTAAGACACACTTGAGCATTCAATTATGTCAAAAGGGGTCATGGGGACTCCCTAGGGGTCCTAATCTATGACAAGACATACTACGACCCCTATGGAGTCCCCATGACCAATTTTGACACATTGGAATGCTCAATTGTGTTTGACGGGGTCCTATGACTCCTTAAGACACACTTAATCATTTCAATATCTCAGAAGGGGTCATGGGGACTCCCTTTGGGTCCTAACGCGTGATAAGGCATACTAGAACCTCTATGGAGTCCCCATGACCCCTTTTGACACATTGGAACACTCAAGTATGTCTTAAGGGGTTGTACAACTCATTAAGACACACTTGAGTGTTCCAATGTGTCAAAAGGGGTCATGGGGACTCCCTAAGGGTCCTAACACATGATAAGGCATACGAGGACCCCTAGGGAGTCCCCATGACCCATTTTCACATGTTTGAATGCTCAAGTGTGTCCAAAGGGGTCCTATGACCCCTTAAGACACACTTGAGCATTCCACTCTATCAAAAGGGGTTATGGGGTCTCCTTAGGGGTCCTAACATGTGATAAGGCATACTAGGACCCCTAGGGAGTCCCCATGACCTCTTTTGACATATTGGAATCCTCAAGTATGTTCGAAGGGGTACTACAACCCCTTAAGACACACTTGAGCATTTCAATGTGTCAAAAAGAGGTCATGTGGACTCCCTAGGGGTCCTAACACGTGATAAGGCATACTAGGACCCTTAGGGAGTCCCCAAGACCCCTTTTGACACATTAGAATGCTCAAATGTGTCTGAAAGGGTCCTATGATCCCTTAAGACACACTTGAGCTTTCCACTATTTCAAAATGGGTCATGGGGAATCCCTTGGGGTCCTAATGCATGATAAGGCATACTAGTACTCCTTGGGAGTCCCCATGACCCCTTTCGACACATTGAAATGCTCAAGTGTGTCCTAATGGGTCCTACGACCCCTTAAGACACACTTGAGCTTTCCAATGTTTCAAATGGGGTCATGGGGACTCCCTAGGGGTCTTAACACTTGATAAGGCATACTAGGACCCCTAGGGAGTCCCCATGATCGGTTTTGACACATTCAAATGCTCAAGTGTTTCTGAAGGGGTCCTATGACCCCTTAAGACACACTTTAGCATTCTAATGTGTCAAAAGGGGTCTTGGGGACTCACTAGGGGTCTTAAAATGTGATAAGGTGTTCTAGGACCCCTAGGGTGTCCCCATGACCCCTTTCGACACATTGGAATGCTCAAATGTGTCCGAAGGTGTCCTATGATCCCTTAAGACACACTTGAGCATTGCAATGTGTCAAAAGGGGTCATGGGGATTCCCTAGGGGTCCTAACGCATGATAAGGCATACTAGGACCCCTAGGGAGTCCCCATGACCCCTTTTGTCACATTGGAATACTCAAGTGTGTCTGAAGGGGTCCTATGACCCCTTGAAAGACACTTGAGCATTCTAATGTGTCAAAAGGGGTCTACGACCCCTTAAGACACACTTGAGCATTCCAATATCTCAAAAGGGGTCATGGCGACTCCCTAGGGTTCCTAATGCATGATAAGGCATACTAGAACCCCTAGGGAGTCCCCATGACCCATTTTGACACATTGGAATGCTCAAGTGTGTCCAAAGGGGTCCTACGATCCCTTAAGAGACACTTGAGCATTCTAATGTGTCAAAAATTGGTCATGGGGACTCCCTAGGGGTCCCAACGCATGATAAGGCATACTAGGACCCCTAGGGAGTCCCCATGACCCATTTTGACACATTGGAACACTCAAGTGTGTATCAAGGGGTCCTACAACCCCTTAAGATACACTTGAGCATTCATGTTTCAAAAGGGGTCATGGGAACTCCCTAGGGGTCCTAACATGTGATAAGGCATACTAGGACCTCTAGGGAGTCTGTATGACCCCTTTTGACACATTTGAATTCTCAAGTGTGTCCTAAGGGGTCCTATGACCCCGTAAGACACACTTGAGCATTCCAATATGTCAAAAGGGGTCATGGGGACTCCCTAGGGGTCCTAAGGCTTGATAAGGCATACTAGGACCCCTAGGGAGTCCCCATGACAACTTTTGACACATTGGAATGCTCAAGTGTGTCTTAAATGGTCCTACGACCCCTTAAGACACACTTGAGCATTTCAGTGTGTCAAAAGAGGTCATGGGGACTCCCTAGGGGTCCTAGCACGCCTTATCATGACCCCTTAAGATACACTTGAGCATTCCAATGTGTTGATAGGGGTCATGGGGACTCCCTCGGGGTCTTAGTATGCCTTATCATGCATTACAACCCCTAGGGAGTCTCCATGACCCCTTTTGACACATTGTAATGCTCAAGTGTGTCTTAAGGGGTCGTACAACCCCTTAAGACACACTTGAGGAGTCCAATTTGTGAAAAGGGGTCATGGGGACTCCCTAGGGATTGTAACATGTGATAAGGCATACTTGGACTTTGAGGGAGTCGCCATGACCCCTTTTGACACATTGGAACACTCTAGTGTGTCTTAAGGGGTCCTACAACCCCTTACGACACACTTGAGTGTTCCAATGTTTTAAAAGGGCTCATGGGGACTCCCTAGGTGTCCTAACATGTGATAAGGCATATTAGGACCCCTAGGGAGTCCCCATGACCCCTTTTGACACATTGGAATGCTCAAGTGTGTCTTAAGGGGTCCTAACATGTGATAAGGCATACTAGGAACCCTAGGGAGTCCCCATGACCCAGATGAGATGTTAGTGAATGACTTCTTGCTAATACTACTATTCCACCAGATCCAGATTTCAACCCTTTTGTGCATCTACAGGCTCAATCATGAGCCCACAGAATTGGCCAAGGGAAAAATGTGATTGTATATCAACTGATTACAAAATGTTCAATTGAGGAGAAAATATTGCAATGATCAAGAAGAAAATTGGGTATGGAAAATCTAGTTGTGAATTCTGTTAAGAATGAAACTATTAAGGAATTGCATGAATCACAAACCATGAAAATAACCTTCTACAAAAAAGAACATTCAAGCTATAGAATTTATTAACTCTGAATTTAAACGTCTTATTAGCATTCATGGAAGAGATTTCATTAGCATCCATGGAAGAAATTTCATTAAATTTTCAGACAAAATCATCTAAAAAAATTCATTAAGTTCAAGTGAAATCATTTAAGACAGACAAAAACAAAATCGTATTACTCAAAAATGGTAGAGAAAGAAAATGAGATAAACCAAATTTATCAAATTCTTGCAATCTGTAGCTTCTCTCTGAGTGCAAAATGAGAGTCCATGGATCCAAAATTATGATAAAAATTAAATTCTTTGATTAAGTCATTAAAAAATGCACATAATACTGTAATGCATGATGATTTATAGAGAATTTATGACAGACTATGCTGTGCAAAAGCCCACACTCCCTGTCATATCTTAGAGTACTGATGAGAAGCAATGGCAAAAGTCTAAGATAGAGGCAACGCCGACATTGAAGCGGCAAGAAATTCTTCATAATATCAAGGTGGCGCCATTGAAATGGCAAGGCTTTCCTCATAATGTCATGCCACCGTTGATCTCTTCTTTAAATTTATTAATGCGGTCAATTCTACGGTGCCTGCATGATTTCCAGTACAACTACTCATTTTACCAAAACCTTCCCCTGTTAGAAATAGGGAATACTGAAAGGGGGGGTGAATCAGTATTCTAAAAACTTTATCTTTTTCCCAAATATGGATATAACAGATTATCTTCATAATTACATTCATTACATTACTTTCTCAACGCTTTCTTTCTTTAAAATTACAATTACATATATACAAGTTATTAAGGCTAATAACTTTACATCATCGGCTTCCATATATCTTTATCTAAGGGTTAACATCTAGGATTTCATCCATTTATATTGTTAAGTCATTAGTTTGATAAACAAAATAATCCCTTAACTCTTTACCAATTCTGCCTTCATATTCTGTCCTGTCGGCTTCACACTCTCTTTGGTAAAACTATCATAACTAATTCCATACATGCCGTACTGACTTGCACTCTGAGATGGGTCATCATTAGCCATCATAGAGTCTATGTTCAAGTGCACAAGCACTGAACTTACTCCAGTCAACGTTGCAAATGAAAACTGTGTCCTGGTACACTGTGAAAACACTATCTCACACTTAGACAAATTAGCAATGCGCTCTGCCATACTTGCTCTTTGACTTATGCAATCTTCATGAGGATCATATGTTTCCATAATGATAACATCTATGTACTCACTTCAGCCAAATTTCCAACAATCTCCCCCTTTGTCATTGGTGGCAACATATGAGAAAATTGGCTAAGTGTACAATAACAAAATTTCAAAATTGTCTCAAAATTGGCCATAGTATAAGATATATACTATCCTTATATCTCCTCAAAAAATACTTATTTTATACTACAATACTCCCCCTAAGAGTATACATAATACTATCAATCTTCTGCTCTGTATAACTCTCAATTTTCTATAGATCTCTCCCCCTTTGACAACAATGACAAAATAAAGTAGGGAGGCTAACAAAATTGTAACACAAAAGATTATACCTCAAATGTCTTATTGCAAAGCCAGTAGGCTTGCAACACAATCTAAAAAATCAACTTTTATAGCTTCCAACTCCTTTTCCCATCACTTCTTAATGGAATTTGCCACATTAAGTAAGGTGCTCAGTCCATAAGCTGCAATCTGACATGCTTTTCTTCCAATATAGCTTTTGCAAAGTTGAAGTTTTCTTCAAATGTTCCAAATAGGGAATACTGAGAGGGGGGGTGAATCAGTATTCTTCAAACTTTATCTTTTTCCCAAATATGGATATAATAGATTATCTTCACAATTACATTCATTACATTACTTTCTCAACGCTTTCTTTCTTTACAATTACAATTACATATATACAATTTATTAAGGCTAATAACTTTACATGGTCCGATTCCATATATCTTTATCTAAGGGTTAACATCTAGGATGTCATCCCTTTATATTTTTAAGTCATTATTTTGATAAACAAAATAATCCCTTAACTCTTTACCAATTCTGCCTTCATATTCTGTCTTGTCAGCTTCACACTATCTTCAGTAAAACTATCATAACTAATTCCGTACATACCGTACTGACTTGCACTCTGAGATGGGTCATCATTAGCCATCATAGAGTCTATGTTCAAGTGCACAAGCATTGAATTTACTCCAGTCAACATCACAAACAAAAAATGTGTCCTGGTACATTGTGAAAACACTGTCTCACACTTAGACAAATTAGTGATGCGCTCTGCCATACTTGCTCTCTAACTTATGTGATCTTCATGAGGATCATATGTTGCCATAATGACAACATATATGTACTCACTTTAGCCAAATTGGCAACATCCCTGCTCTCCATAATCTTCGACCGGTTCAAAGATCTGTCCGGTTGTTCTTGTTTAACTTCCCAATGACTCTATTGAGCTGCTAGATTATCAATAGGCATGGTACAATTGTTCGGTGACTAGAATCTATTTCGAGAACCTTTGCAATTTAGCATTTTGATTGAAAAAGTAGGGAAATATACCATTTCACAGCCACATGCGGTGGAAACAGAGTGATTCTCTTGCCCTCTACTTCTATAATTTGCCTCTAGTGAACTATTCTTCAAAGCCTCCATTTCTGCCTAGCTAGAGTTTTCGACACCTGTAAAAGGCACAACTATGCCCCTGTAGGGACTCATGCTCATGCTCAGAATCATATTAAATAATATTTAAAATGTAAAATTTATATTATATAATATTTAATATATAATATATAATCTAATATATAGTTTTTGATATTAATATATAATTAAGTAATATTTAATGTAACATGTATATTATATAATATTTAATATATATAATATATAATCTAATATATAGTTTTTAATATTAATATATATTAAATTAAATAATATTTAATGTAAAAAATATATTATATAACATTTAATATATAATTGATATTATATAATATTTAATATATCTAATATATATCTAATATATATCTAATATATAACTAATATATAGTTTTTTATATATAATATATCATATGAAGGATGGAGAAATGGGAGGGAGAAAGTGGAGGCAAAGTGAAAATTCAAAATTTTGTCATCATATTCGGGTACCTGAAAATATCAGGTACCTGATTAGGCTCGGTATTGCTTTGTGCACCAAACCTACATGGTCAACTATTGAAATGTCTCAAATACGTGTTTTCCCCCTGTTTCTCCGAGTTCTAGACTTTGACAATGTAGTTGGCGACTTTTTTTTTCACCCGAATTTGATAAAATGAAAAGGGTATCTTAAGGAGATTATCAGCTTTCTATCGATATAATTGCTGTCAAATTTTGAAATCGGTAAGTAATTATTAGTTATTTTCTAATTGAGCTACCTCTAAAGTGTTGATTTATATACTAATTGAAAAATGAATATAACTTTCAAACGGTATAACATTTTTGAAATCTGAAAAATGCGTCACATTCTATGCTTCGCCTACTATAAGAGAATTTTTATTTTTTTTGAATTTTGTAAAGTTTTTAATGAGTTAAGGTGGTCAGACACGAGAGTTTTTTTATTCTGAAAATGTTGTAGTAGAAAATTCATAATTAATTATTTTTTTAGAATAAAATTACAAAAAAATATGCATCATATTCGGGCATGAGTCTACTAATATATAAAATCTTATAATAAAATATTATCATTTGATTATGATTAAGGTGGTCAGACATACACCTACTTATTTTTTTCCTAAAATTTTTGTACTGCTGCATTGAAATCTATACTTTTCACCAATCATACTAACTTTTTCTCAAAAAAGGCCTAGTAGTTTAGAAACTATATTCAATTTTCTACAGATTCTATTCTTACAACTTTTTGATATTAGGTTCATAGCTAGTTAAAATTTTCACGTCAAGTTGACTAACCTTGATTTGCTAATTTTTCATTGCCACTTAAGGGCATAGTTTGGCCCCTCATGATCTTGCACATACCCATATCCTAGAAAATTATTTTCTTTCAATGGAAACCATCTTTTGTATTAACATATTGATGAATTTTCAAAATTTTACTATACATAAGATTTTATTCTCATCCTTGTATAGATAAATTTTCTAGTTTCAATGTAGATCTTTGCATATATTTCTCTTTGGGTTCTTGTAGAAATTTTTGATGCTTGGCTAAACTCTAGTAATGCTCCCATGCTTAATCTTTGCATATATTTCTCTTTGGGTTCTAGAAAATTTTGATGCTCAAGGCTAAACTCTAATAATGCTCCCATGCTTAATGCGAATATCTTCACTATGTTACTAGGAGATTGATAATGTTACAACTAGTATTGCTCTCTACAAAGGAGATATGACACATCTAGCCAAGCACGAAAACATCAAAGGTGCAATTTTTACAAAGGATATCTTTTGAATTTGTATACTTAGGTTAATTATATGATGTAAATATCTAAAAGTAGATAATAGTTAAATAAATGAAGAAGGAGAATAGATACTGAAACATAATGTGAAACGACATAGTAGAATGCAATGAATGGTAATGTAGCAAGGCTGAAGTGCAACATAGTTCCTCCAAATGTTGGCAAAATTATTTAGCTCCTTTTAAAAAAATGAATTGTGTATTTAATACAATTCAATAGAATGAAAAAAGGGGGGGGGGGGGGGTCACCAAAATGAGTAGAGATTGAATATGGATATGAGGATATGATGGAAAATGTTGTGGAATACAAAACTAAATAAAATAGAAATACTTGTCTTGAAAGAAGGCTGATGCAAAAATCACTATTTTCTAATGTCTGTGTTTAGTTTCAGGAGATTCTACAACATGCTCCGAACTGGAAAAGCTGAGACAGAGGAAACCCAGAAACATTTTGTCTTTCTAAGGTCAGGTTGACTTTGACCCAGATAGTAGGGAACAATATTAACCCTCACTAAAGGTCGGCCTTGACTTGAAATAGATTCGACAAAAATTCTGTTTGCGGATCCTAAAAGTTCACCAAAAAGGGTATCCAAATCTGAACTACAATTTGTTATCCTATACTTGTACTTGCAAGAAAAATGGTTTTGTTGTTTGGATGAGGGGTTTGCATTAGTCAACCCCTGGTTTAGAATCAACCTTAATAATGTAATTGAAATAGATAATGCTAGCAAGTAGTAGAAGTAGATCATCTAACAATGAAGCTATGATATTCAATAGATATGCAATTGTATTTCAAATGTAAATAAGAATGTTGATATGAAAGCTTGAACATAATATTAACAAATGTAAATCAAAACCTCCATGATTGTATGCTTGGAATCCACCTTGAGGGAAGAATGAATAGATCTTGAAGATGAACACAAGGATATTGAAGGAAGATCACACCACCATGAAGGCTAGATTTAGGGTTTGAATGATGAATCTTGAATGCTTGAACCAAATCCCTTCAAAGGCTTGAACACTTGAATCCTTGATCTTCAATGGAGAACTTGAATGCTTGAATGGATGATAATGGCTTGAATGCTTCCTTGATTGAAAATTCTTACTTGATGAAATGCTTTTTTGAGATATTATGAGAGATGGATGGTTGCTCATGAAAATTGGATGGAATTTCTTGATTGTGGATGTGAAAATAAGAGAGGAAGGCTTCCTTTTATAGTGATCTAGAGAACAAACTTCTAGAGAGGATGACATTGGAGAATTAAATCCCAATTAATATTAACCCCTAGAAATAGACCTAGATTAAAAGATATTTAAGGGTTTACTATTCTGAAATCCAAAACAATCGACTCAGAAGCTCGAAAATAAAACTTTCTGAAACCCAATATCACAAAACCTCTAGAACTTGAAATTTGGACCCAAGGTAAGGGTCAAGGTTGATGCTGACCTAGGTTAGGGTCAAGGTTGACTCTTCCCTAGGCCAAGGTCGAGGTCAACCTTGACCCAAGAGGTTGAATTTGACCCCGAGTTCCCATATCTGAGGCCAACAAAAGCTAGAAATGGGTGGAGAGAGAAGTAGAACAAGGGGAAAAAACTAGATCCATGCAAACACCTAATCAGGGTGCTTGACATGACCCCAAACCTCTTACTCAAAGGGATAAATGCTCTTAGCAAGAGTATGGACTTGATGCAAACTCTTGGTAAAGGAGAAGAAAGAAGAGAGCCAAGTGGATTCACAACAAGATAAAATAACACTTAGCTTAAGGACACAAGCCCCCAAGCTAAAAGATTCTAACTCAAAACACATGCACAAGGGTGCGAAAACAAAAAAGGGGTTAGTACTAAAACAAACCCAAATCAACTAGTAGAGGAAACCTTGCTAATGAAATATTTCCTATACTAATATCATATTTGGAAAGCTATTGTAAAAGCATAAATGATTACATAAGAAAGACAAGAGAAACACTCTAAATAACATAGCTTCATGATCCAGTCCTACTAGCATGAAAGCGAAAAGAGAGAAAAGAGAAAGTGATTACCTCGCCCAATAAGATGCCCACCTTATTGTTAATCACCAAGGAGGGAGAGCCAAAAATGTGGCCAAACCTAATAGTTCAGCCATAACATGAGCTTTGTAATTGTAATACATCTTCTGATGACTTTTGGAATATCCATAGATCCACCTTCTTGTATCACTATGAATATGAAATGCGTGTCTCCTCAAGATTTAGCGGCTTATGTGCGTTACCTTCAGAAGATTTAGCATATTGAAAAATGCGTGTCTCTTGAGGATTTAGCAACTTATGTGCATTACCTTTAGAGGATTTAGCATATTGAAAATTAAAAATGCGTGTCTCTTCAGGATTTAGCAACTTATGTGCATTACCATCAGAGGATTTAGCATATTGAAAATTGAAAAATGCGTGTCTCTTTAGGATATAGCAACTTATGTGCAGTACCTTTAGAGGATTTAGCATATAAATGAAAAAATATAGTACAAGGGAGACCCTATATATGACCCCTCCTTATTATGGCTATCTACTAGACATGATAAGGAAGATGAAGAGGATACCTACTTCACAATGTAAGGAGATATCTCATTGACAACAATGTATACTACATTCCTAGTGAAGGGTATTGGCCCCTACATCCAAGAGTATAGATAATTATGAAAAGGATATGTCACTTATGGAAAAGGATCCTCAAAGAAAGAGATCTTATCAAGAAGACCCCCACCATAGAGGAGTGCTTTTAGATAAAATATCATCTTTCAAAGATAAAGCAGGCGGGAACAAAGATTCAATCATCAAGCCCCCTACAATCAAGAGGAAGAGGAATCTTTGAAATGAGGGAAAAAACTCTAATCACCTAAGCAAGGGAAAGAGTTTATAATGAACATAATTTAAAAAATAGAGAAGAGGTGATGACCTAGGACAACAACCTCTCATATAAAAAGGCTATCCATAGTCAAAACATCAGTCAGTATAATGAAATAATGTTGCCAAATAAACAAATGCCACTAAGATAAGGAAAGAAGATCCCTAGAAAAAGAGAAAGACAAAAGAACCTTGCCCCCCAGGGATGAAAAGCAAGGGATAACTTAGAAAAGATATCTTGAATATAGAATCTATGGATGATTATGAACATAATACCAAACCATAGAGAGAGAGAGGATAGAAAGAATACCAATTAAGCTCAAGACACAATATATGCTAAAAGCATAATGGATCCTAGGAGATTGAATGAAAATACACCTCTTGACCCCTAGTCCAGAGACAAGAGGAGAAGAAATCTATATTATATCAGAATAAGGGGTATCCCCTATATCAAAATTATGAAGGAATTGTAAAACTGCACGAGAGTGAGATATAATTCCTAAAGTAGCTCTTTCCCTAACATATAACTTGAAATGTTTACAATCAACAAGTAAATGTGTATTACTATAATGATTTAAGGACATTTGTACTTGGATAAAGCATCTTTCGGCATAGGTTTAAATATTTATTTCTTGGAATTCATTAATTAAACATACACCTTCTTAGCTACATCTTGATGAGTATCAGGTTTATCTAAGGTAGGTGTAGGAAGAAGAATATGAAGGGGAGGATGACGATCAACATCACCCACCTTGAATTGAGATTGTGAACAACCAACACCATACATATCCTATTTATGGGGTATATGAATTGGATACTTGATACCGTGCTCATTAACTCCTCGCCCTAAACCTCTATAACCTTGTTTAGTCACCATAGTGAATCCTATAGTGTATATATCATGCAAAGCTTCTACATGAGGTAATTGTTTACCATGCTCATGAGTAAAGGTTGTATCAGGTGGGATAATAGGTTTTAAAGAAGTTTCTCTACCCTTTCCTTTAATATTATCATGAATCAGAGGAGAAGGTAAATCAAAGAAGTCTTGCACATCTACATCCTGAACTATAGCTTGAATCCCATCATATGTATGGGAAGGTCTAGGATTGACAGATGGAGAATTAGGCATCGGATTATGAATAGGAAGGTTAGGAATAAAATTAGGAATGATAGGATTAGGATTAGGAAGATTAGGAGATGGCATATCATCTACCAAATTCTAATTCACATAATCCAAAAGAGTAATAAGGCTACCACATAAATCCATAATGAAAGTTTTGAAAGTAGGAAGACTAGTATCAGTCAATTTCACAAAAGCATAGGGGAGTGCAAAATGAAGGGTCATCAACATAATGAAATGAATTATACTCTCATAAAAATCATAGGTATGGTAAAGAGATGCTAAAAGAAGGTTAATAAAGAACATAATTACACACCAAAGCATTTTAACAATCTTCATAGTAAATGAAATGCAAGAAATATTTTTGGATTTTGTTGAATATATAGATTTTTTTTTGTGTTTTTGAATTAAAATGCAAGAGCATAAAAGAAACCTAATCTTGATGCAAGAAAAGAAAAGACCTAACACCAAAAAGAAGGAATTGTCTAACACAAAAAGGAAATGTAATCACAATAGAGCATCTAAATCCACAAAAGATAGGGGTAAGTTCATTGGGCTCACCAAAATGAAGAGAATGAAAAAAGGGGAGGGTCACCAAAATGAATAGAGATTGAATATGGGTATGAGGATATGATGGAAAATGTTGTGGACATACAAAACTAAATAAAAGAGAAATACTTATCTTGAAAGAAGGCTGATGCAGAAATCACTATTTTCTAATGTCTGTGTTCAATTTCAGGAGATTCTGCAACCTACTTTGGACTGGAAATGTCAAGATAGAGAAAACCCAAATTTTTTTTATCTTTTTGAGGTTAGGTCAACTTTGACCCAGATAGCGGAGCACAATCTTACCCTAGGGCACAATCTGACCCCTCACTAAAGGTTGACCTTGACCTAAAATAGCTCCGATGGAAATTCTATTCATAGATCCTGGAAGTTCGCTAAAAAGGGTATCCAGATCTAAACTGCAATTTGTTGTCCTGTACCTATACCTAGAAGAAAAATGTTCTGATTATTGGAAAAATAGGTTTTGAAGGGGCCCCGAAACCCTTTACAAAAGACAAAATGAAACTTCAAATAAAACTACGAAGAGCATCAAGAAAGAGACAAAATAATGAACTATCCAAGATCGGGCCACAAAAAGAGACAACACAAGGGCCTAAACGCAGCAAAAAAGATAGCCAAAAAGGTGAAACAGCCAGCTACCACACCAAACTAGTTATTTTCAAAAGGAGAACTAGACTGATCACCCAGCAGTTTCTCCATCTTTGCTTGGACATTGTCCATTCTGTTGATGATAGTCTTCAAATTAGCCACATTGTTCTTAACCGCCAGAGAGTTCCTTTTGCCACGGGTTCTTGTGTTGGGCCCACCACTTTCCAAAATCTTAACCTTAGGTCTATCTCCCATAGTATTATCCAGTAGGTTGACCATAGCTTTGAGGTTAGTACTAGAGGCCTTCATCCCCTCCATACTGTGATGGAGAATATTGATCAGAATATTATCAACTTTATCCAAGTGCAAGAAATATACTCTGCTTTGAGGCAAGAAAAATGTTTTTGTTGTTTGGATGAGAGGTTTTCCCTAGTTAAACCCCATTTTAGAATCAACCTTAATAATGGAATTGAAATAGAGAATGCTAGCAAGTAGTAGAAGTAGATCTAACAATGAAGCTATGATATTCAATAGATATGCAATTGTATTTCAAATGTAAACAAGTATGTTGATATGAAAGCTTGAACATAAAATTAACAAATGTAAATCCAAACCTCCATGATTGTATGCTTGAAATCCACCTTTAGGGAAGAATGAATAGATCTTGAAGAAGAACAAAATGATATTGAAGGAAGATCACACCACCATGATGGCTAGATCTAGGATTTGAATGATGAATCTTGAATGCTTGAACCAAATCCCTTTAAAGGCTTGAATGCTTGAATCCTTGATCTTCAATGGAGAACTTGAATGCTTGAATGAATGATAATGGCTTGAATGCTTCCTTGATTGAGAATGCTTACTTGATCTTGCTTGATGAAATGATTTCTTGAGAGATTATGAGAGATGGATGGTTGCTCATGAAAAGTGGATGGAATTGCTTGATTGTGGATGTGAAAATGAGAGAGGAAGGCTTCCTTTTATAATGATCTAGGGAAGAAACTTCTAGAGAGGCTAACATTGGAGAATTAAATCACAATTAATCTTAACCCCTAGATATGGACCTAGATTAAATGCAATTTAAGAGTTTACCATTCTGAAATTTGAAATAGTTGACTCGGAAGCGGGAAAATAATTTTTTTTGAAGCCCAATATCTCGAAACTTCCGGAACTTGAAATTTGGACCTAGGGTCAGGGTCAAGATTAACTCTGACCTAGGTCAGGGTCAAGGTCGACTCTGTCCTAGGTCATTGTCAAGGTTGACCTTGACCCAGGAGGTCGACGTTGACCCTGAGGTCCCAGATCTTAAGTTCTCATGACCAAGTGCTAGGAAAAGCTAGAAATGGGTGGAGAGAGAAGCAGAACAGGGGAAAAAAGATAGATCCATGCAAAGACCTGATCAAGGCACTTGACATGACCCCAGACCTCTTACTCAGAGGTTTAAATGCTCTTAACATGGAAGTGCTTCCATTTTAAGACGATACAACAATTATATTTTTTAACAATGGATAAAGAATGAATACATTAGTAAGTCACCTAGAAAAATAATATCAAAGAATTGTACATACTAAAAATTAGTTTAATTAGGATTTTATTAATATAATATAATAATTACTCATATATTAATAAAAAATATAATATAAAATTATTAAATAATTTTAATATATTAAATAATATAGTATAAAAATTAAAATTTATTTAATTAATAATAAAATATATAAATAGTATAAATATAATATAATATAGTATAAAATATAATATAATTGATATTAAATTATAACCTTAGAATATTTTATTTTAATTTACTAATGATATACATATAGTATAATATAATAGAAAGACAATTTATTATTATAAATATTACTATTCATATAATATAATATAAATTATAGTTTATTAAGTAATAATCATAATGCATTTGCATTGATTAAATAGCTCAATCAAAGAGCCAACTATAAAATATAACATTCATTTTTTATTTTTCTTAATAATATAGAACATAAACTATAATTTGTATATAGATTTCCTTATGAAACACTTTTATATTTCAAGGGCTCTTATCACTAAAAGTTTTTAGCCAATGAAGCGACAAGAACTAATAAAACTGACCAATTATTAATAACCAATTAAGTTCAATGGATGAAACTAATAAAAATGACTTAGATACTAGTAAATAGTGTATTAAAGATGTACATATGATAATATATGATGAACATAATACACAAAAAAGTTAATGTTTTTATTCTTCTAATGTAATATCTTATAATTCACCATATAAAATATCCTCTTTCCCTTATTGATAATTTGGGGACAAAAGTGAAAAATTTCAAGTTACTCAAGCTGAAACCTAGGTATATTACCATTCCTCTTAGAATTTTGGTAAATTATTTCCAAGACCTTGGTGCACCAACAAAGAAAAGGACACATCAAGAGATATATCATTTTATTTTAACCTAAAAAATTCATTTAAGGCCCCTCCACAAATATATTACTTTTTCTTATTTGTAATATATTTGACTATCGAAATCATTGTTATAATACCCCAAAACCATCATTTGCATTCTATACAATCTTGTTGAGAGTCATATTTTTTGTTCTTTTACTCATGGGTAAATGTTGTTTACAGAAAAAAAAATCAAGGTGGTTGGGTTAATAATAGGGAAGGCCCAATTTCACACCTAGAAGATCTTATTAATTTTGAGCTTTATGTGTTTAACAAATACTCCTATAGATGAGAGTACAAAAAATTACTAAACTACAATTAACCATTATCGAATCCATGGAATATATAAATGTTTCATTAAAACCTATACATGTACATACAATCCTTCCATAATAGCCTCTTTCATTTTTCTTATCTCTAAACTACTTAACAATGGAAAGAATAGTTATAATGTTGCAAAAAATATTGTGTTCAAGAAAACTTACTAGTAGAAATTATATCATCTTGCGAGGTGAAGTATATTGCACTAAAACATTGAGCCAGGTGGTAAAATTTTAATCAAGCTCTCATTCAACACTCCTAGTATCTCAATCATTTCAGAGTACAAGCTCTAGTAAATTTTCTTTGGGACCTAAGTGCAAGAAATTGGAATACCGTGTAGGGGTAGTTCTTGGAATCCATGGAAAAGTATGAACATTATTTATAAACTTGCATGTACATGTAGGGTCCCTCCATAATAGAAACTCCCTAATTTTCATATCTCAAAACTTTTTTCCCATGGTTATAATGGTATCCATATTTTAAAAGGTGTAATTTGTGTTCAACATAACCTTGGTAGGAACCATTTTATTTCTTCTATTAGTTGTGGAGCCAAAAGAACTTTTCCAACACATTGGGGTGGGATAGTAAATGGTACATGATATTGTTGAACACTTTCATATATTGAGGGGGGAGGGGGGGTACTAAAATAGAACACATAAAAATTTACCTTATTCTATCATATATCTTTACCAGTTAAGTTTAAACCAACTAATCATAAGTGAAAGATTTAGAAATGAAAAAATACACATGAACACCAAATTTACATGGAAAAATGTAATATGGAAAAAACCATGATGAAAATATACTCACTATATATGATTAACTACTTACAATGATTTTTTTAGGCACACAATCAAGGAAGAACACCATGTTGGATATTTCTAGGATATATTGCATATATGTTATGACATTGATGCCTACATATTTCCTTATTTCTGATAGTGTTCTTGGTTTTCTCAATGAAGAGTTTTGATCAATATGGCTACTATATTGCAGATCATATATTTTGAAGTTACAAATGGGTGAAGAGATGTTATTAGCTGATATATGTCATCTTATAGAGGTTTGCATTATGATCTTATGTTGAAGTTTTGGTGTAATATTGATATATGTCATGTTGAACTTTTGGTGTAATATTGATCTCATAAATATTTTTTTAAAATATTTTTTAGAATTAGTGAACACAACTTGGTAAACTCTAGAAATACCTTGAATGTTCTTAATGTTGTTTGGAACATGCTCAAATGATCTCTTGGAATCACTCGATAGTCGCTTCTCTATCAAATTCTTCTGGCGCTCGTAAAAATGTAAGGTAAAAATGAAATAGCATGACCTCTATTTATATTTTTTCCTGGGTTAGGGCTTCCAACGGCTATAAAATTTGCATTAAATGCTTCTTACAGGTACTTCATTTCACCAGAAACCAAAATACACTTTCCTTCACCAAATGGAACAAAATAACTCATACACTTTACCGATCAACATATAAAATGTTAACTTCACAACTTATATCCAAATGAATCTTAGTATGCTAATATGGATCTTTTCACTAATTTTAGAAACTGATTTAAGATAATATTTAGATTATTAGCTCTTATACATACCTTTGACTAATTAAGTGAATATAGGTGCACTCGATCTAGTGGATGTGGTGTCATCAGTTGTTCCAATTTCTATTTCATCATCTTGCGACTTCCATATCCAAGTCCTATTCATTTGATCTCTTATTTCATTAATATTAACTTGAGTTTTTTCACTTAGTTGTTCCTCGGTTGGGGCTTTACCTTGGTACATGTAGTCTTTGGCTAGGTGACTGACCTTGTGACAATGGAAACAAGTCATTCTAAAGTTTCTCCATGATCTTCTATTATTCATACCATGCAACCAAAAGTAGTTTGCAACAATGTGACCAAATCTTCCACATGCAGTACAAGTGATTCTTGTATTATAGTCCCATGGTATAGTTGGTCCTTATTGGTTGTTTGTAGCATTTTGTCTATTAGGGAACAATTTCTCATTCATTCTTTGTGACCTACATTCTTCATATTTATGACCATATTTCTTACAATTATTATAGTAGCCCTTGTTGTTTAGCTTACTTGGATTGTTAGCAACTCTTGATCTACATTCAAATGCCTTATGACCAAAATTATTACAATTGTAGCGGTGACCATTAAACTTATGATTACTTGGAATGTTACCTCTTTTTCTAACATAGACATTTGTTGTGTGTCCTAGTTTCCCATAATGATAACATGTAGGTTTCTATGTCTTTGTTTGGGTAGCATCATTATCTCAGTTGGCTTCTTGATTGGAGAACTCACCCTTCTCAGTAGTATTATTTGCATTGTATCAAAGTCCAGTAGTATCTCTTCATTATCTCTGACCTCTTATTTGTTCATCCAATATCTTTAGTGATTCTTCAATCATTTTCAAGACTTCATTAGCATCTCTCTCAGATTTCAGATCATTCTTTAGATGTTCATTCTTAGATCTCAGTTCAGCAATATCTCCAACTTTCCTTGCAATATCTTGATTTGGAATAACTAGTTGGTATGTCAAGTTATAGTGAACATTTGGCAACCTCAGTATTTCCCTATCTTTCTCATCCATTATTGTGTTCATTTTTATTCTCTCATCTTCCACCATTCTTTTATCATCTTCAAATTTTCCTTTTTTTTCTAGGATTTCACACATCCTTACCGATTGGGCTTCTTGTTCTCTTTTCATTGAATTCACCCGATCAACTAGATTTTTGTTCTTTTCATAAACTTTTGATATTATAGCATCAAATTTATCAAACATGCTTCCTCTAATTGTTCTTCAAGTTCTTCAACTTGATCTTGAGTTTCTTTCAATTGATGTGCTAACTCCTTCCTCTTGTTGATTGAATGCATCAATTTTCTCCTTAATTCATAAATCTTCTCATTGACCATTCTTAGTTCCATTTCCATATTATCAATCACCCTTTCATACATATAGCTTTCCATTCTTCAAGATCTTTCCTCTCAAGTGATTAAACTTCTTAATAAGAAATTGATCTATGATACTAGAATTGTTGGATTAGGTATGTAAAGGTAACTTGTAAGAGGGGAGGGGTGAATTAGTACTGTAAAACAATTTTAAACTATTTGAACTTTCTTCTTTAAACATTTACTGAATCCATAGCTTTTGAATGCATCACATAAAATAAATAAAAGATAACATATAACTCATAACACATTCATTTTCGTATCGCATAAATCCTTGTTAGAGGATAAAAACTGTGGTGGGGATGGCACCCACAAAACTTCATTACTGTAGTAAAAAGTTTTCTTGGTTAGAGCTACAATGTTAGCTATTTCTGATAGCTTACCTTGTTAAGAAGATTAACTCAGTTAAGAGTCCTAAGACCTATTAAGTCAAACTTGTAAGGGGATTTTACAATTTTAATCTAAGAAATATACTTGGTTAAAGGATTTACAATACAAGATCTATTAGGATTTGCTCAGTTAAGAGTCTTTAAAAATTTTGATTAGTCTTTAATTAGTAACACAAACTTGTCTGTTAAACTTGCATCAATCATATGCATATCAGACTCTTTATTCTCAATAACTCATTACCTCATACTATGTACTACTCACAATATCAATTCAGTGGTTGGTAGATTCAATTCTGAATCACAATCACTTTCTACTCTTTACTTCTCTATACTCGGTGTCTTCTCTATTCACCACCTTCTTTGCAATCTCTACTTAACACATGCAATCTCCCTCTGTGCATTCATAGTGATCTTCACACTAATTTATTTAAATACAATTCTAGAAGTGGTGCTAGATGTTCTAGAATCATGCCAACAAGTGGTGCTAGCATTGGTTACTCCTCCAATGTATATATCATACTTTATTCTCATTGGTAGATCTCACCTTGTAATCATCTGCAATCATTATGTTTACATCTCCAATTATCTGACATATAATCTCCTCAAGATTTGTAAACCATTTTCTATTCATTGTCTAGATTCAATGTACTTAAAGATTCTTCTTGTGTTGGCTTTCTATGCTCACTAACATGTTTTCCTCTATCTCAGTAACTGTCTCATCTTCTCTATTTAGTTGATATTGTAGCTCGGTACAAATTGGTGCTCGGTGTTCATTTTTGCCTTGCTTGGTATCTAGACTTACTATGCCTTTACCAAAATTACTCATTCCCTTATTTCCTTTTACTAATTACCTTTACCTTTTTTACCGACTTGTCTCTCCTTCTTATCGAGTGACTTTGACAATCATTATGACTTCTTCATAAATAATGACAACAAAACAACTCTTAGGAGTATCACCAAAAAGGTTTCTGTGAACTTTACATTTTTTTCTTGCAATGTGAAGATGCTTGGCTCTTTTAGCTATAATGTTCCCCTCATGATCCCTGACCAAATATCCTACCTTGTAGCTGAGATAGTTTCCCTTGGTATTCGTATTAAAATTAATTTTTATCAACCCTACCTTCATCTTCAACCATTCCACTCTCATCCATATATTTAGAAAAGGATCAACCCTTTGGGGCCAATGCACAGAGGAATATTGAGGTGTGAGAAGGCCTTGAGTAGTTCATTATCACAGTTCATGAAAAAATTGTTTTATAAGTTCTTGTTTCTAGCATTGTTATTAGTAAGTTCCACCACTTGATTTTTGATATTCCAAATTAATGCTTCTTGGTTCATGAATTTGTCTTGAAAAACTCTCATATTTCTTTCCTTCCAATTTATCATATTATCATGGAAGGACTGACTACCCAAATGTTGTCAAAGAGACTCTTGTTTATCTTAGACAACCACACAGAGAACCATGTCAAAAGATCTCAAGGATGGGGGCTTTGCTGACCTAACTTAGCCTCAAAGTATTTCTAGCAAGGTTTTGAGAAAGGACAACCTAGTAGAAGATGATCCACATCTTCCTCTTTCACTTTGCAAAAGACACATCTTCTCGAAACTTGAATGCCAATTCAACGAAATCTATCTTCAGTTATAATGCTCTTTTGGATAGCTAACCAAGTGAAAACTCCAAATATATATCTTTTATTATTGTTTTCATTTGATATGAATAAATTTTAATGTTATCTTTTTTATTGGGATATTCTATCTCATATTTTAATTATTTATTTCTTCTTATGAAATTACTTAAAATGACTAAAATATAATAAAATAATTTTCATTTATTATTTTTTGAACTTATTAAAATTGTAAAGTAATTATATTTAAATTTTAACAAGTGCCACGTAGTGGCCAAGTACTTGCCTTTAGTTTTATAAATAAATTTTATTTTAATTTTGATTTATATGTAAAGTGAATTTTTAATTATAATAATTTATAACTAAGTTTAATTTTAATTTTAATTTATATGTAAAGTAATTATTTAATTATAAAAAATTATAAAATTACTATAATTATAGTTCTAATAATATTTTTAATTTTATAAATAATTATAAAATATCATTTATAATTAATTTAAATTGTAAAATAGTTCTACTTATAATTAATTTTAATATTAATTATTTAGTCCAAATAACTCTTTTTCAACAATATTATAATGTTATTCTATTAAATCTAAATTTATATAATATATATTAAAATAAATCCAAAAAATTCAATATTTTATAATAGAACAAAAATAGAAATATTATTTTAATTTAAGGAAAAACTTATCAATCTCTTAATAGGTATCTAAAAAGTTGTAAACCATAAACCAAATTTTATAAATGATTATAAAATATCATTTATAATTAATTTAAATTGTAAAATAGTTCTACTTATAATTAATTTTAATATTAATTATTTAGTCCAAATAACTCTTTTTCAACAATATTATAATGTTATTCTATTAAATGTAAATTTATATAATATATATTAAAACAAATTCAAAAAATTCAATATTTTATAATACAACAAAAATAGAAATATTATTTTAATATAAGGAAAAACTTATCAATCTCTTAATAGGTATCTAAAAAGTTGTAAACCATAAACCAAATAAAATCAGATGATATATAAATTAGATTGTATTATTTGAATGCATGATTTTCATGTACAATAAATAACAAACGTGGTACATTTTAATTGGTTCACTCTAGTAATAAGAGCTCAAATGTATTAGCCAATCATATCATCAAAAAATAATTTTTACAAATTATAAATTTAAAAAATTAACATTTAAACTATAGAATGTGTTATTTTTAACAAAATAAGAAAATACTAAATTATAATTGGTGCAAAGAATTGGTTTTAATCGCTACTTAATGGAAGAAATGCAAAAAGTGATGCAATAGTACTTGCTAGCCTATCGACAAGTACTAATAATACAATAACCCCTCCCCCCTGCCCCCCCCTCTCTCTCTCTCTCTCTCTCTCTCCCTTTCTCTACCTCTTTCTATCCATATTTTTATCTACCTCTATCTTCTAATATATCTATCTCCCTCTCTATATATATCTTTCCTAATCCTCCCTCTCTATGTTTCTTTGTATCCTTTCTCCTATATTTATCCCCATCTCTCACTTCTTTATTCCTGCCCTACCCCATTATGTATCTCTTCATCTTTACATATCTCTCGATTTCTCTTTCTATCTATCTCTATATTTATCTCTTTTTCTTTAAAAATGTATCTATCTCCCCCTATTTCTCTCACCCTATCTTAAACTCTACTTATCAATACTTGGTTCTAATTTTTTTTCTTAATTTTTTTGTATGGCATTCTTTGCCTCTGTCCCCCTCCCTATATATCTCTATTTATCTAGCACTCTATCTCATCATGTGTGAATCTGTCCATCTCCCCCTCATTCCTTATAGATCTCTCTATTTCTTCTTCTCTTTCTCTCTCTCTCTATCTTACACAATAATTTTATATTTATCTCTCTACATCTCTCTAGGGATGAGTCCTCTTGGACATACTCATTGCACAACAAGGTGGAATAGGTAGTTTATTGTTTTTGAAGTCAAAGAAATTTAACATCCATTATAACAAACAAGCAAGGCCTTCCTGGGAACTTTGCTGAGGAAATACTCCTAATTATATTCCAGGAAATTTCCAAGGAAATACACCTGATTAATAGAAAAATAATCTTAATGCTAATGGATGTGATGGCCTTGCTAGAAACAGATCTAAAATATTTTTCAATTCACTAATGCCAATTGTTTTCTCCATCCATTGAATTTTTTTCAAAAGGTAGCTTCATTTCGAAGCACATAATACAACACAGTTTTCTTAGATAAGAAGCCCATTTTCTTGCAAGCCCAAATCATATGACCAAATTTGACAAATCTTAGACAAGGCTAAAGATGGATATCTCAAGAGGAGCGAAGGATGGCACTTTGTTGGAGGAGTTGGCAGAGAACTGTATTTCAACAATTCTTCCTTCACAAGTGTGGAAAATGTGTGCCGTCTGGCTGCTGTGTGTTGGTCTTGGAGATCTACTGCCTATGCAGATTTAGTTTGGGAGAAGATGATCACTCAACGCTTTTGCCAAAACATTTCCAAAGGAATCTTTTCTCTTCCCTTCCCTTCAAAGAAATACCTCTATTTGTATCTTGTCACAGAACATGGAACCAACGTAGGGAGATTCTATCGCTTCTTCACTTTAATAAGCCTTAAATAGTTATAGATCAAAAAAAGTTATTTTCAATTTTTAGATTGTACTATTTTTTTTTTTTATCGATGAAGGGCCAAAGCTAAGATTTTTATATATATAAATACAAACATAAATTAACAAAGTATCTATCATTAGTTCAAGCCCAATGTTGTGGGGCCTAATGTTCAGAATGAAATCATTTCAACATTCAGCAACAGTAATCGGCTGATACCGATATTTACTTCTAAAACCATCAATTTTGGTACTTCCTGTCGCAAAAACCATCTGCAAATTTAAAATTGAAAAACAATAGTCATATCTTGGTGCTTGCAGGGAATCGACGGCCCATATTCAAACTGAGACCAGCTTTAAGTCCCGATTGTAGACCCTCTTATTTTTCCCGGGCTTCACGACTTAACCTTTATCTTTAGTCGTGCAACTGCGATCACAAACCCACTCAGAAGTCTCCGGCCACATCACCAGTCAGCAGCCAACCAAAATCAAGCAACACAGCAACACTGGCATCGTGGACCTGCCTTAACTCCGCAACGGTGACATTCAACAATTGTCGCATGATCACATAGCCAGGAAATGGGCTATGCGAACATGCGACACACCTCCATGTCACCCTTCTACCTTGCCGCATAACCACCACCGCTAACACACAGGGTTTGTCGCATGATCGCATAGCATGAAACTAGCTCATGCGAACATGCGACAAACCGTCAGCACTTGCCACCGTCAACTTCCAACCAGGAACTACCATGTCAGCGAGATCGAACAACTGACGCCACATCAAACACGTTACAACCTCAGCTTTACTGACAACTTTCCACATTACCGCTCCCCGACCAATCAAAATCACGCACACCAGCATCTCCATAGCACATTGGACCCACTAAAAACAAGCCCCTTTAATTGGACAATCGACATATGATCTCAAGGGGAGAGAATATTCCTTGAGATCATACGCCAGCTATAAATCTTGATACACACTGGCCAACCCGCAAACCTCTCTGACAACGGCCCCATCAATAACTTCCATGTCACCGCCACATCGACCAATCAGAAAATGCCACATCATGACCTACCACCGGGCTGAGGTACAGGTGTCAACCAGTCGCATGATCGCATGTTAGAAAACTCTGACATGCGATCATACGACAGCCAACCACAGGATGCCACATAATCGCCAGCGGGACCACTGCCCTCCCCTCCAATGGGCCCAGCACAAGAAGTAACTGGTCACATGGTCGCATGTCAGAAATTTTCTTAGATTGTACTGTTGTTAAGAAAAGTATTTTCTTATTTATTATGTAGAAGTTGTTGTCTACTGCAAAGCATTTGGTTGGATGAATCTACTGGAAAGATTGGTTGCATGATGTCTGCAAGAGATTTATGCATAACTTGGGGTGATAACTGATCTTATTGGGAATGGATGAGGCGGGATGATTCAAGGTTAGTGTATAAACATTTCTCTTATAAATTGACTTCGTAGATTTTTTACCTTGATTTTGGTTGTTTAGATTATAGATTTTGGTGCTGATTTTGGTTGTTTAGATTATAGATTTCGATGTTGATTTTGGGTTTTTGTATTTGTAGTTTTTAAGATTAGTTATTTTTGGTTTTTGTATTTGTTCTTTTTGAGATTAGTTTTTAGATTTAAGTACTGATTTTAGATTTTGATACTGATGTCACTTCTTTAGATTCTATAAAAAAATCTTCATCTTAAAAGTATGTCAAATTTGAATCAATTTAATAAAACCTTTAGAATAATCATCCACCTAACAAAATTATATGCCATAATAAAGTTCAAACTATGTCAAATCACTAATCTCATTCCAAACTTTCTATTATCTAAAACAAAACTAAAAAATGTGCTTAAAATTAAAATCCCTTGTTGTCCACGTAATGCAAAACTAGGGTTAACAAAGTTGACATGTGCTTAAAATTAAAATCCCTTGTTGTCCACGTAATGCAAAACTAGGGTTAACAAGTCGACATGTGCTTAAAATTAAAATCCCTTACTGTCCACGTAATGCAAAACTAAGGTAAACAAAGTCGACATGAATTCATCTGGTACTAATGGGAGAGTGTTATTAAGAAATAAATTAGATAAAATGGAAAAGCTTATGTTCAAGACTAACCAACCAGATATCTTAAAATTTATATTGCCAAGATCCTAAAATAAATCATGTGGCTAGAAAGCAGAGCATTAAGAGAGCATTACCACTACAAGCACATTTGTTTGAGCTATTTTGTTAAATAGTTCTTGTGGCGAGAAAGTAGAATTGAATAAGCACAATTATTAATTTACTTTTCAAAATAGAAGACAATACGATGTCATGTACTTATTCAAACCTAACCCACCAAAAAAATAGAAGACAACATTTTATATAATATGAGGAAACATAAGGACAAGTGCTTTCTACTCTGAATTGTTGCATGTTTACACTACTGGTTATACCTCTGTAGAGTTGGGGCATCAATAAAATAAAAGGCGATTTTTAAAATATAAAGGAACATAAGGGCAACAAAAAAGGTAAGGTGTTTCTGCAGACAAAGGCTACTTTAAAATCTAGATAAGAGCATCTTAACTAACTCATGATGGTTTCAGCTTGAGAATAAAATTAATTATACAGAACTTGAAATGAAGCTACTGCAAGTATGTTGAAACTGACTTTAATTTCTCTCTCTGCTCACTCTTACCTCCTACCGTCAATGCATAAAATCCAATTTGACGTGGCTGGGAGAAAATCTGATTTTGCAAATCAGATTTGTATTTATCTTGGTCTGCAGGAAATCTGATTTGTTTTTATCTCCGCGTACTCGTGAAGATCAGATTTGAAAATCTGATTTGTACTTATCTTTTCTGCACCAAATAAGATCCTTACTTGCTGTGTTCTGCAAGTCTACACAACCGCCTATGTTCACCGTCTATTGAAATTGTTGGCTATAAATGAATTTTCATGTGTGACTCTGTGATAAGTTTTTTAGAACAGAGATTTGTAATTGCAAGTGAACTCTGTAAAGTTCCATACTTGTATTTTCTGATTAATCAATAGTAATTATTTGTATGCTGTAGCATACAATTATCTATTTGCTCTGTGCAGTCACATGCTTTGTTTAGTTCAGTTTATATTCTCTGTTCTATTCTATTATACTCTTTTTTGTGTATCAACCGAACCTCTTGAATGTTTTCGTAGGTCTACTTTGCACAGCGAGGAACAATCCCTTCCTTCCAGACTTTGAAATGCTGTAAAACAAAATTGAGCCAATGCATCTAATCTATTAGAAATTTGAAGTCATTAATCATATCATAAAACCATCATCTCTAATTTCAGGAGCATTGCAACAGGATTTTCCTTATGAATTCAGAATATGATATAAACAGTGCAACAAATGTGGACAAGTGTATAAATAATTGAAAATGCAAGCGAATGTGTAATCTCGCCAAACCAAAAAAATGTTAAAGATTGGACGATGCCAATAAATAGAATGAATAGAACATCACTCTTAATTACTCTTAATAATTTAAAATGTAAAGAAAATATAAAATGTGATAAGAAGTCTAGCGAGAAGACGTCTTAAAAGGGATGAGGTCGGGATTGTGCTCCGATCGACTTCGGCGGAATGGACTTCGGCGGAATGGATACCCCTCAGACCTTGGCTCTAAGCTCAAGAAAAGCGATTAATAAACTCTCAATAAAAATTAAAAAAACCTTAAAGAGCACAGGAAAACAGTTAACCATGGTGATGAATGAAATTCGACTCTACTTTTTTCTAGATAATGAGATTTATGGGGGTTAGTTAAAAAATAGTTTTACCAACTAATAATTGAAATGGGTAAATAGGAATCAATGGTTACATAGTTACAACAACCAAGGCTAAGGAAAGGGGGATATGCAGGCATAACTGATCAAAAGACAAATCAATCTTGTAACCTACATAAATTCCTATTTTTGGAAATAATTTTTTAGGGCAAAGGAACAAATATTTTATTTATTTTCTTAAAAAAAAGTGACTTTGACCTATGGGGTAAGAACAACACACAAAAAGAAGCAAAGAAAATATAGAAAAAAAAATCACCACCATTAGAGAACTGCACATATTTACATGACAATCAAATGTTCAGAATGTCCAGACACTAATAATATTTGGAGATATTTTAAGACAAGAAGTAGCAATTATATACATATATATTCATTATCAAACTTGAGAACAACAAAACATGGACATGGTGTGGGCCACAGTACTGTCCATGTTTTTTCTCTCCTAGGTTTATAGCTTACTGTCAATACCAACAGGAAAACACGGCAGATGGTACCTATCTGTCATAGTTTATGCTCTATTGTAATCTAAATCTGTAATGCTTTGTGAATGCCAATAATTTTATGTGGATTTTTACCCTTCAGATTCGACCAAGTTGCTAGATCGCATTACGTGTGGTGGTTTCACGTATGGCAACGTTTCAAGTGCAGTATCTTGTCTCCCAATACCCATTACAGAATATCGTTTATTATTAAAATGGATAACGCATGGAGACGATATGGTGGGACTGGGCATCCATCTCCCTTCATCTTCTCAGTTGTAGCACCGGATGGAGTTCGAATGGAATCTGCCCGATTTTTGGATTATTTAAAAAAATCAGTTGAAAACCATGACGAAGGATTCAGCATGACTCCTTTTTCAGAAGATGAGAATGGATGGCTGGAATTTGTTGCTGCTGAATTCTTCTTAGAAGAGGGTCTGTTTCCTAATGGAGGGACAAAAGAGATAAGAGTTCTCCATGAAAAACATAGACTGCACCTTCACCAAGAGTAATATTTTTGTGGAGGGTGTTAAGATAGAACCTAAGCATTAGCTGTGTGCTGAATATGCCTTCGCACTTGGATATCTGTAATAATCATAACTTTTGTGTCATTTCATCTTTTCATGAATCATAGTTTTGTTTTGTGCCTTACATTATGTAAATTGCATTGGATAATGTGGTTTCAATAGTCATGAGGGTTTCCTTTTGGAGATGGAAAAACCGATCCTTCTTCACTGCCTTTGAGATCTGACTGGTGATAAGTAGTAGTGTTTTAAACTTGAATATATTTAAAATATAATGATGAAATCTGAATTGAGCTGGCCTCATAATTTGTGTAAGGTCAAAGTACTCCTCACTGCATAAATAACCTTTCATCGCTGATTTGGTAATGTGACATTTAGTTACAGCAGAAACTGCAAACAGAGATTTCTCTATATTGGAATCTTGATTTTAGACAAGTCCCTGATTAATTTAACTATATTGAAAAATTTAGAGGATAATAAGTATTAATGTAAACAAAATTTGTTGATGGTATGTATTTTTGAAGACAGTAGAGATTGATGTTAAAATGGTCTAGTGTGAAGTTAGGCAAAAAGGTTAAGACAATTAGAATATTTAATATAAAATATTATATTGACAATGATATGAGTGATTATGAGAGGAACAGTGTCATTTGAAACTTTTTATATGGTGTGATAACGAGTGATCTGAAATGATAGATAAGAATGACATTGGTTTATACATGACTTTGACATAGAATTTCAAAGTTTTGATTTGAGAATCAATAAATGACTAGTTTGAAGTGAGTCAACTTAGATATGGAATGAACTTGAACTTTCAATAATCTAAATGAAAATTTTAACAACATATTTGAATCTATTATAAATATTAAAAAAATATGATATCACAATTATTCTTAAAAAGATAAAATTCAATTTCTAAAAATTTAGTTCAAATTTAAATTTTCTTACCAAAATATATGCAATGTTAATAAGAGATCCTTAAAAGAGTTAAATTACAAGCATGGACTACCATTTTGATAGAAAGGTTAGTAAAAGACATTTATACCCTTTGTACAAAATCCCTAACTGTTAGTGTAGGTTTTTTATTTCATTATGTTAAGAGGTATTTATTTTTCCTACCCATATTTTTATGTAAGCTTTCTTAGGTTATTAAGAGTGGTTAATATGAGGACACATAAAACAAAGTTGCATAGCCCTGCCAAAATTTTGGTAGGATTGTTTAAAATTTAGAAAAGAATTTAGAAGTTATATATATGCAAAGGGTTGAAAAAACTAGAAATATGTAATGTCTAAAAATGTTAAAGTAGGTAGTGCTAAAAGAAAATATAGTTTAAGTTTAAATAACATATTTCCATTTCTAAAAAGTGTGGGTATGTGAGAGTGATAATATTAATAATTAATAATTTTATTTTATTAAAAAAATAAAAGTTCTTATCTTATTATTTTATAATTTATAATTTTATAATTTATAATTTTATAATTTTATATTTTTAATATTGTATTATCTTTTATATCATAAAATATTTATACTTTATAAATTTTTTTAATATAAATATATCTAATGTAATATATCATAATTACTTTAATACAATATAAAAACAATAGTTTAAGTAAAAATATATATGTAATGTAATATATAGTATTGTAATATATATTATAAATCTTTTAACAGGGAAATTGTAAATTGCATAAAATAAAAAATAATATTGGTCAAATTAAGCCTTCAACATAGATAAATGTAGTTTCGAGTAATTGATAGAATAAATTTATTATATTATATACTTATCTTAAATAAATTTATGAAATTTTTCAATATAAGTTTATAAAGTTTTCCACCTTATGTACTTTAGCCTAT
>BSBK01008907.1:0-124374 GCA_027943335.1 Chamaecyparis obtusa | reverse complement strand
ATTCAATTCTAAGAAGTCCTTCCATTGCCATGAACCATCCATAGAGGATGAGGGTGTGGCAATGATGTAATCTTTGAGAGATGGACCCCAGGATGCCAAACAAATTTAACTGATCTCATTTGGTCCTAACAATGAGTTAATACTAGGGAGCCCACCCCAAGAATCCTCCCAAAATCTAGCTGCATTACCCTCTTTTATGTTCCAAGTGACATTGTTGTCAACAACCTACCTAGATTTAATTATGAAATTCCAGATTCTTGAACCTCTTGGGAGATGATGGAGGTGATGCATCTCTTCTTTAGAATGGTTGCCAAGGTATTTTCCTCTTAAGATTCTAACCCACTTCAAGTTTTGATTCTTCATGATTTTCCAGTAAAGCTTGGCTCCAAGAGCTTGATTTTTCCATAATTGGTTCTTAATACCCATTCCTCCTTCTGTTTGAACGGAATCTCTTTACCATACCATGTAGCCATCCATAGATAGGGAAAGGAAGGACATTAAATAAATAGGGACTGCTGAAAATGTTACTTTAATCATGACTAATCTGCTAGCCCAAGAAATCTATTTGGATTTCTAGCAGTCCATTTTCCTGTCTAGCCTTTCATTGATAGGTTTCCAAATTTTGGAGGATCTCAATGTTTTGTCTATGGGTATGCCCAAGTATAAGCATGAGAGTGCTCCTAATTTGAAAACCAAAAACTTTTCAATCTACTGGTGAAGTTTCTCTTTTGTATGGAAAAATAAAATTAATGATTTTTCCTTGTTGGCTACTTGTCCCAAAGCTTTGGCATAATTGTCTAATAATAGGTTGAACTGTTTAGCCTCCTGAATGTTGTGTGCTAAAATTTTTTCACACTTCTATGAATCCTTACATGCAAGAAAACTCAAGAATGAGCCCTCACAAATTGATCCATAGCTCTTTATGCATGGAGTTGCAAGATTTGTAAAATTGCTCTCAGCTAGAGCTATAAACTCATGACCTTGCTAGTCAACCATACAATGAGAGATTCCAAATGAATGCAATGCTATAAAAATCTATATGAGAATGCAAATTAATCTTATGAGAATGAAGATGCAATTAAGCTTTCAAAATGGAAATGAAAGAGTTACAAACCCTTTAATTAAACTATGTGAGATTAATCTAAAACATGAAAGGAAATGATACCATGATGATGCAACTATGATGCAAGCTAGGATGTGATGTAGATGCAAGATGAATGCCAGTGATGCTCCAAATCTTCAAAACTTGATGCAAGAATATCTCCAAAAGCTTCAATGACTTAGAAAACCTGTAGCATAATAATTCAAGTATGTATTGTGTGTAAATGAGGAAGAGAGCTCTTCTTTTATAGGAAATGAAAAATAATGGAGCATGGAGATTAAGAGGCAAAAGACTTAATCAACGATGGAGAAAAAAAGAAGCTTGATCCTTGTGCACAAATATCCTCCAATAAGAAAATTAGAAGCATTTACTTTATGTTGAGCATTTAATTTATGTCCATGTGAGACAAAAGTACTTTTATTTTATTTTTTATTTTATTTTTCTTTATAAATAAGAATTAAATGCTTTATTTGTGCAACAAGGATAAGAAGAAAAGTGGAGATTTTTTATTTAAATAAAAAGGGAAGAAATTTCTTTTAATTAAATAAAGGCTTAGGATAAAGTGATTTTATTATTTAATTAAAAGAGATTTTTAATTAATTAAAAGGGAGCATGTTCTCTTAATTAAATAAGATTTTTATTTTTATTTTTCTTTTAAATTAAATAAGTCTCAAACCTTAGGAAATATTGAATTGATTATGATTTGATCAAGGAAATTGATATATTTGAAAAATGTTGATTTTAGAAAATATTGATTCAGGGATTTGATAAATTGCAGAAATGGGGGCCCAAAGTCTAGGCGACCATTTTAGGGTGCATACATTTGCCCCTCTTTGACTAATGTGTGATCGATCTGGGAACACATGCAGTCAAAGAAGAATTGAAATATGAGAACGATTTGGGATCACAAAACAACCCAGATGTGTGTTCATTTTGGGAACACATCAAGACAAAAATAAGCAAAAGCTGAAAGACAAGACCAACACCATCGCTGTTAGGTGCAAATCAAGCCTTAGACAAAACTATCACCGTCCCTGCTAGGCAATAATCAAGTCTGAAAAATAGGAGATTAACATTGAAAGACAAAATCACGACCATCGCTGCTAGGTGATAATCAAGTCTAAAACTAAGAATCTCAAGCTGAGCTGAATGATAAAGCTGAATCAAAGATTAAAGCTGATAGGTACTACCCCCTCGGAATCAAAATTGAAATCAGATAGAGGAGAACAACAAATTGATAAACCTGATCAAGTCACAATAAATCATAATGGAAGGATGGAGCATGATAGGATAACCATCAAATAGTGAAGATATGCCCTAGGTTGACTAGGTTTGACTGAAAAAGATATAAGATAAAGATTAAGTCAAACCTTAGAAAGAGGAAGTGAAAGGGGTGAATGAAAGACTAGAAGTTTGAAAGACTTGGAAAGGAAGAAATTCCATCAAAGATTGAAGAATTGTGCCTCAAATGGTCAGTCAACGTGACTCAGATTTCGGTTTCGAGTCCGAAATGGATAGAAAATGATGTGACATGAAAGACCAAAAATGAAAGATATGATCAAGAAGAATCAGAAAATGAGCACAGTTGACCAACTAGTCCACAGATGATAAAAAGGAGAGCTCTCTCCATATGCAAGATACAAAAACTAAACTAACATGAACCTAGGAATGCAAGCTACTATGAAAGTGGTTGACTTGCAAGGTCACAATGCTTATAGACATCTAATTATCATCATCGAGCATTATTGGTAGTGTCGCAAGATCATACAATGCACACTAGCATAGCTATGTGGATATGAATATGATCTTTATCAGATAGAAATGTGGAAATCCCACCTAGGCATCAAAGACATATAGGTTAAGATGACTAATACAGTGAGATTACCTAAGTTTGATATGGCGAGATTATGCTTGTATCAAGACACATGAAAGTTAGGATAATTAGAAGCATGCACTCGCGAAACAGTCAAGGATAATACCTTGTCAATCCATAGTGTCAAGTAAGACCAGCATAAATGCTCATGACAGGTAGGACCAACAAAATATACCCACAAGCAGATAAAGAAATAAAATGTGTTCTCATTCCCTCATTCTTCTAGCTATGCATCATCGAAAACTTCTCAGGGAGAGACCACTCATCAAAGAAATTCTCATAGATAGCACACAAAGAAAAGTAAAGTCACCATATCTCAAGCGAATTGAGTGTTTAAGTTCGTGTGTGTTGGTCATAGAGTCAAACTCTGGTTATCACATCTGTAAATGAAAAATATCACATCATACTTAGACTATTGGGTAAGACATCTGATAAGTGTTAAGAAACACTCGACGCAGGGGTAGTGTTGAAAAACACAGTTTGGGGTGGTGTTGAAAAATACCTGTTGTGAAATGCCCCAAGAGACAAATGCACCTAAAGGACCAATGCTAACAGTTATGCCCCCTACACAAAGACAAAGACCAATTCCAAACCAAGGCAACAAGGTCAAGGCGTGATGAAAAGTGGCTAAGTGTCGAGGATGCATGCTAACAAATAGGGGTGCAAAGGCCTCAAGTAGTGCCTGTTTCCAAGTTTTCACCACTTGGATTTTTTGCAATTTTTTCTTTTTTCATTTTTTTTAAATTTTTGCTACCAAGGCGCCTGTTACCAAGTTTTCACCAAGGCACTTTTTCTTTTTTTTTTTTGAATTTTTAAATTTTTTTGATTTTTTTGTACTTTTTAGGACTTTTTATGCTTTTTAAGATTTTTTTAGCATCATATATGAATTTTTTTGGTATTTTTTCAGGACCAATAAGATATATACAAAGGATGCCCCAAGATAGAATGGGCATTAAACTCATGAGCAAGATCACTTCGTGTAGTCCCAATATCTAGAAATGTGGAGGACAAGATGGATGAGCAAGCTGGTGAATGAGATAGAGGAAAGGAGAATGAAGGCAAATGGAGGGAAGAAATTCTCAAGGTCAAACTCCTCAAGAGTGCCCAAGCTAGGGAAAAATTATCATGCAAAGCACATTTGGATAAGCAATAAAATGATAGCATAGGATAAGTCACAAAAGCACACTGCAAAAGAAGCAAGGGATGCAGTCCAAAGGAGTAGACATGTCAAGAGACTTCATAGCATTGTATTTTACTCTTTTTATTAGATCCTGACCAAGGGGGAAAAAGATAGCGAAAGGCTACAATGAATGGAGGAAAATGAAAATGAAGGCTAGACATGAATGGAATGAAAGCAAGATCATCGTAAGATAGCTCACAAGATAGTCAAATGTTTGTGTATAGGTCAACATTGTCAAGATCAAAAAGAAAGGATGGAATGGATGCAATATGTAGAAGAACTACGCATGATGCCTGATTGCCAGGTTTTCATCATGGTACTTATCCAAGGCGCCACAAGGGAGTGGTTTTCACCATAGGATGAATTTATTTCTTTACTTTTGCTACCAAGGTGCCTGTTTCTAGGTTTTCACCATGGCACATTTTTAATTTTTTCATTTTTTTCTTTCTTTTTGAATTTTTCTATTTTTTTAAATTTTCTATTTTTTTGGAAGAAAGCAAGCTTTTTAGATAATGCTCCTTGAAAGGATAAATCATTGATATACCAAAGATTCAAAATGATATGCTCAAAGATGCTGATAGGGTAAGGAAGATGGAAGAGAAAAATGGAGGATAAAGTTTTATGTAAAGTGAGTGAGGTTGGAAGATAGGAGGAATAGGCAAATGAAGAAAATGAATAGAAGGTAGAAGGATAATGAATGGAAGGATTGTGAAAGGGTAGATGGAAAGGAAGGCAAGATCAACATCAACACACAACTTGAAGGGTGGCGAGAGGGTGGAGAAAATGTAAATGAAGGAATACAAGAAGGAATATGGTGAATATTTAGCAGAGGTTGCGGTTTAGGCATATGGAATGAAATAATGTTTTTGGAAAGAGATGAAATGGAAGCCTTTGGAAGCTTGAATGTCAACTTCACTTTTTATTCAATATTAGACTCTTTCAAGAGAGATTTTGGAATCCATATAGCCTTAGAATTTTTATTTCCTTTTGATAATTTAGAGATGATATCTTCAATGATAGATTTTGGAACCCATACTTGTCTTGTAGTTTTCTTCTTAGATATCTCTTTTGACTTTATGTTCCCATGTTGATTAGAGGAGATATGGTGATCTTCTTTTTTTGATGGATTCTTGTATTGCTTCTTTTTTTTGTATTGAACATTCAAGTTACTTCCAAAAGACTTGAGACTTGTGGAAGGAGGAGAATATGACTGGTTTAGATGGGTGGGTGGATGAAAAGGATTCAAGGATATGCATCTATGTTGATATTGAGGAAAGATAGGATATGGAGGGATGTAAGGACCCAAGATGGATGATGAATTAAGAGAATTAGGAGGGGAAAGTGAAGGGACATAAGGGCCCAAGATGGAAGGAAGACATGAAGCCTTTAGTATTGGTGGAGGAGGTCCAAGGATGGACGTGGAAGATGCAAAAAGATAATCAATAAGTTCATCAACATCTATATGACAACCAAGGACATCAGCATCTTTAGAGTGAGCATTAGAGTTTTCAACAGGATCCTGGACATCTTGAATAGGAGCACCTTCTTTGATAGGATCGTTCAAAGCTTGTGAAGATTTAGGAAGAGTAGAAAGTGGAAGTGAACATGGAGTGGTAGAAAAAGAAGATGGAAGACTTTGATCTTGACAAGGATCTTTGGATAGCATAAGCGCATCATTTTTTTCTTGATTTTCAATAGGCTTAACATCGGAAGTAACAACACCATTTTTAATAACCTTAATGGAAGTATCATCTTTGGAAAGTGCAAGTGTGGTAAGGTTATTTTGATTGTCAATAAGCTCAACGGTGTAAGTAGTAGCTTGATCTTGCTTAGGAGACGGTGGAATGAATGCGGAAGAGTGTAGAGGATCAAAAGAACCATGAAATGGAGGAGATACATCATGAAGAGAATTGGATGATATGGAGGGTTCTTGATCTTGATCTTTTTTTTATGTTCTTTTCTTTATCATTTTTAGAGTCCTCTTGACATGGAGCCACTTCTAAGGACAAGGAAGTAGGTTGGAATTGTATGGAAGACTTTGGAAGAGATAGTGAAGAATTAGCTGAAGTAGGTAGTATAGCAAACGAAGGCTTAAGATCTTTTAGTTTAGCATCATTAGAAGTATTTGTAGCAAAGTGAAGGTTAGCTTGAGTTTCTTTAAGAGGTAGCCCTTGAGGATAACTATAGGGAATTGCATGGAAAGCCTTAGGATCTTTGTTGGATGAAGGATTTATGAAAGATTTGGAAGACTTAGAAGCTTTAGGAAGTGTGAGGGTATTGGAGGAAGTGGTGGATGGAAGGGAACCATCACAAGACAAAGGTTCAACATTAATATGATCTTGCTTGAGAGTGTCATCTTTATTTTCAGCATGAATGTTCTTAGAGGAAGGATTCTTATAATATTTACGTTTCAAATCAGCATGGTGCATTTTATATTCCTCAACAGTAGTAGCTGGATTATAATCAAGGTATTATTCACAAAACTCATCAAAATTTCTTTCAAAATCTGAATCATACGGATCACCATCACAATCTTTCCAATATGAGGACCCATTTCTAGTAAGCACAAGGACACGACTAGGAGGACTCTTAGGAATAGAGGTGTCATAAGTATCACTACATTGTCCATCATCATAGTCATCATAGTCATCATAGGTGGGTGCGTCACTCTTCATGGAAGAGGTATCATAAGGACTATCATGTTGCTCATTATGGTATGTCTTGTGAAGAGAAGTAAGACTCTTTGAAGAAGTAGAAGAAGAATGAGATTGTGAAGAAGAGGAAGGTGAAGACCTAGTGGAAGAAGAATACTTGGATGATGAGGAATTTGAATGATGTTTAGAAGAGTCATGATAAGATTTGGAAGATGAAGAATGTGAATAGTGTTTAGAAGAATCATGATAAGACTTAGAAGATGAAGAATGAGAATGATGTTTGGAAGAGTCATGATAAGACTTGGAAGGTGAAGAAGAATGAGAAGATTTAGATGATGAAGAATGTTTGGAAGAAGAAGATCATGATATGATCATGTTTATGATTCTAGCAAAGGCATCTGATTTAATCATCTTTTCTTTTATTTTTGCTATAAATTTATCACTCATGAGAATTTTGGAGTAACAACACTTTTCGAATATGTCAATGAGCTCAAGATCATCTATTCTTAATAAAGGTTCCAAAACTAGATAGTCAAGATTCATGGTTATAGAAGAGGAGGAATCAAGCATGGAAGAAATGAATAGATGAATAGAAGAAGGTAGACTAGATAGTAAGAGGAAAAGAATCAAGAAGAAGAAGAAGAATTTCTCATGGGAATAAAAGACTTTAGAAGAACATGGGAAATGGAGAAGAAAGAAGAAGACTAAGAGTCATCTTGTGCAATTGATACCATAACGTTCATTGAGATGTTGAGCAACATGACAACACTTAGGATCTATCTTGGACTAACCAAGGAAGACCAAGCTTCTAAGGAGAACTCACTATAGCAGGACGGAACTCAATTTCAATATTCCAATTAGATCTTTCAAAAGATTTCACAATGATGATCAAGCACATAGAACAGCAACCAGGGAGTTCAAACAAATAGTCTTCAAGCAATGAGCAAGGGACAAAGCAACCTTGCGCATGAATAGAGATAGTGACTTAGTATGCTACTCCTTAAAGATTCTACTTGTGTATGTTCTTGAAAATATTTTAGCAGGCACATAGAACACAACAACACCTTAACAAGTTGTCTACAAGGATATACGTGGCTTTTCTAAAAGGAGTCCTCGATATATGCAAGCTACGTGAGGCCCAAATCTATAGATGAGAAGAATCCAAAATCACATAGCCGGGGGGAGACGGTAACCCAAATCTCCTCCTTCACTTCTCAAAGGTATAAAGTTCTTTGAGGCTTAGCCAAGAGTGATATCAAACTCAATTCCCAAGAGAGGTGTCTTTCGATTCACCACCCGCTATTTATACTGTGTCGGAACATGAGAGTTAAGGTCATCCCGTGAGGTGGTGTGTCCCCAAGAAGGCCTTCTAAAATTAAAAAATAAGTAATTCGCTATCAAAAGTATTTAGAGCACTAAAGGTGGAACACTTAACTCTTCAAGTAAATGCGAAGTGAGTCCAAAAGTGGAACATTTAACCCTTTAAAATAATGTGAAGTGAGTCCAAAAGTGGAACATTTAACTCTTCAAGAGAATGTGAAGTGAGTCCAAAAAAGTGGAACACTTAACCCTTCACACAAACTCAAAGTGAGTCCAAAAGTGGAACATTTAACTCTTCACACCAACTCAAAGTGAGTCCAAAAGTGGAACATTTAACTCCTCACATCAACTCAAAGTGAGTCCACACTTTAAAAAATAAGTGAGTTCCAAAAAGCACAAAAGGGTTGCCTAGTGGAACAATTAACGCTCATTTCCTGTAGACCCCTCCCCTTTAATGTGGCACTGATCTTGCAACCACAGGGTGAAAATGAGGGGCCAGCGGATTAGCGAGTCCAATAACCCAAGATAGCAATCTAGATCAATCACAAGTAATCTAAAGTTTCTTATCAATACTACTCACAAATGACAAAGGGTTGAATCAATGGAATATTTAACTTTCCAAGTAAACATAGAGTGAGTCCACAAAGTGGTGCATTTAACTCCCTATGTAAACAAGGAATGAATCCATGCCCTTAATCACTCAATGAGATATTTGATATTGGAACCAAGAATTACTTAAGGTTTAAACACAAGCATTCACTTACACAAACTTGTATGAAAGCAAATCTATGTTCATTCATTTCCCATTAAGAGCATCAATTGAAATGTGTTCTATGAAAGCATGTAAACACTCAAGCCAAACACATGAGAGGTTTAATTTTAATTCCAAAATCTAAATTTTGTAGAGATAGAACAAAGTACCTCAAGTCTAACGCTTTGTTTTAAACATTTTCCATGAAAGCAAGAGCACCTTCAAATGAACAAGACAAGAAAACAAGCAAACAAGATATGCAATGTATATCCAACTTATGCAAACCCTAGGGTTAGATCTGAAAATCAATTATTAGGAGCAATGATAACTAGCAAATAATCCAAATCATAACTCATATCATGCAATGAACAATGAAAAATAAGTGCGTACCCATCACAAATTTTTTTTTTTTGTTTGCATTTGACCTAGTCAAAAAGATCTGATTTTTACCACATGAATTCAGACCCTAAACCCAAAAAGTAGAAAAGAAACCTCTATCAAAAAATAGATAGCTTTCCAACAATGTAAAAATTTCAGAAAAATCTCTTCATTTGTGCCCTAGAGACTCATTTAACCAAAATAGACCATTTTTTATAAATTGACCAAATGAGCTACGATATGATTTCTAAATTAAAAAAAAAATGAATGGACCCCTTGTATAATTTCAAGACCTTTTCAAAAATGTAAATTTTTTTGAAAAATACACTGATTTGCGCCAAAAATCAATTTTTTAATGAAAAATCAAGAAAAAATCATAAAAAATACAAATCACCTTCGAAAATTCTGAAATTTTTTTTGAAGCTTTTCTGATATGTTGCAAACCTACAAAAAAAATTTCAGACCAAACTACAAAGCCATTTGGGAGATATGATCAAATCTTTCAAATCTAGGATTTTTCATCTCCAAACAAATCTGCACAAGGGCTAGCTCCAAAAATAATCAAAACCAGCATGTAAAAAGGTGGGTTGCCCCATAGTGGGTGCCAAAAAATATGTGCTAAAATGTTGTCACACTTCTATGAATCTTTACATGCAAGAAAACTCAAGAATGAGCCCTCACAAATCGATCCATAGCTCTTTATGCATGGAGTTGCAAGATTTGTAAAATTGCTCTCAGCTAGAGCTATAAACTCATGACCTTGCTAGTCAACCATACAATGAGAGATTTCAAATGAATGCAATGCTATGAAAATATATATGAGAATGCAAATTAATCTTATGAGAATGAAGATGCAATTAAGCTTTGAAAATGGAAATGAAAGAGTTACAAACCCTCTAATTAAACTATGTGAGATTAATCTAAAACATGAAAGAAAATGATACCATGATGATGAAACTATGATGCAAGCTAGGATGTGATGTAGATGCAAGATGAATGCCAATGATGCTCCAAATCTTCAAAACTTGATGCAAGAATATCTCCAAAAGCTTCAATGACTTAGAAAACCTGTAGCATAATAATTCAAGTATGTATTGTGTGTGCAAATGAGGAAGAGAGCTCTTCTTTTATAGGAAGTGAAAAATAATGGAGCATGGAGATTAAGAGGCAAAAGACTTAATCAACGATGGAGAAAAAAAGAAGCTTGATCCTTGTGCACAAATATCTTCCAATAAGAAAATTAGAAGCATTTACTTTATGTTGAGCATTTAATTTATATCCATGTGAGACAAAAGTACTTTTCTTTTATTTTTTATTTTATTTTTCTTTATAAATAAGAATTAAATGCTTTATTTGTGCAACAAGGATAAGAAGAAAAGTGGAGATTTTTTATTTAAATAAAAGGGGAGGAAATTCCTTTTAATTAAATAAAGGCTTAGGATAAAGTGATTTTATTATTTAATTAAAAGAGATTTTTAATTAATTAAAAAGGAGCATTTTCTCTTAATTAAATAAGATTTTTATTTTTATTTTTCTTTAAAATTAAATAAGGCTCAAACCTTAGGAAATATTGAATTGATTATGATTTGGTCAAGGAAATTGATATATTTGAAAAATGTTGATTTTTGAAAATATTGATTCAGGGATTTGATAAATTGCAGAAATGGGGGCCCAAAGTCTAGGCGACCATTTTAGGGTGCATACAAATGTAGCCTTTGCCCAAAAGAAGGATGTCATATGCAAACTATTGATGAGTGAATGCTCTAACAGAGGAAGTGATTTGGACCCCATTGAGAAGATTCTGATCTTGCAACCTAAGTAAACCACGCCCCAATACTTCAGCCATGATGATGAATAAGAAGGGAGAGAGGGGATGCCCTTGTCTTATGCCATTGGAACCTTCAAAAAAACCCTGAGGAGAACCATTCACTAAAATAGAAAATCTAGGTGTAGAGATACAATAAAAAATCAAATTGATCCATGCCTTAGAGAACCGAAAGCTTTCCATACATTTAGCTAGGAATCTCCAATCCACCTTGTCATAGGCTTTTTTGATGTCTAGTTTTATGATCATGCTAGGCTGTTTATTATATTGAATAGAATGAATTGCTTCTTGAGCTATAATAATCCCATCAAAGATTGATCTAACTAGAACAAAACCAGTCTATTTTTCCCCTATGATCTTGGGTAGAATTGACTTCATTCTATTTGCTAAGGCTTTAGAAAGAACCTTATAAATTGTGTTGCAGAGCGCTATTGGTCTAAATTCATCCATACAAGAAGCCTATTCTTTTTTAGGAATTAAAGAAATGAAAGTATTGTTAATTTCAATTAGAAATCTACTTGAGCCTCTAGCATTTTCCAAAGCTTCTGTAAGGTCCTTTCTAAGGATGTTCCAACAATGAAGAAAGAAACTAGGTGGGAAACCATCTGGGCCTCGGGCTTTGTTAGGAGCCATCTGTGATATAGTACTCTAGATTTCACTCTCTGAGAATGCTTTTGAGAGCATTTGATTATCTCCTTCTGAAATAAGCTTAGGAATGTTGAGCAGTAGGTCTTGTTGACTATTGAGATGAGAGCTAGCTAAGTTGTTTAACCGCTTTGAGTAATAATTTACAATTTCCTTTTGGATCTCGTGTTGATCTTCCAAGAGAACATCAGTAGAGTCTTTTATCTGCATAATCTTATTCACATTCTTGTGGTTTTTGGTACTGACATGAATTTTTTTTGTGTTCTTATCTCCTTCTGCCAACCAGCATTCTCTTGATTTTTGACGCCAAAAGATTTCCTCTCGGAAAGAATGTCTTCGAATTCTCTTAGAAAATTTTTCTCTTCTGCAAATCTGTCATGATCGATCCCAAATTGCATAATGGATTGATTCAAGCTTGCTAGCTTTTTCTCTATATCCTCCTTGGATTTGAAAATATTCTTGAAATGTGTTCTATTCCATATTAAGAGATTTTGCTTTATATATTTCAGTCTAGCCACAAAACAAAAAAGCTTAGATCCTTCCACTTGAAATCCCACCACCAATCAGCAACCAAATCTATAAAATTATCTTCTTTAAGCCACATGTTTTCAAATTTGAAGGGACACCCTTGGGGTTTGTTACTATCCAAAATGTTTAATTGAATAGGAAAGTGATCCGATCCTGAAGTAGGAGAGATGGAAGCTTTAAGGTCAAAGGGAAAAGTTGTGAGATCACCTTTAAAGAAGAATCTGTCCAATTTCTTTGAAATGCTGCAAATACCCATTCTTCTGTTGGACCAAGTAAATAAGCCATTCTCCAATTCAATTTCCATTAAATTTTCTCTTTGTTGCTAGTTTTTGAAATTTGTTTGGGATTGGGAAACTCTTTGGGAACCACCTAGCTTATTAGAAGGATGAGAGATAGCATTGAAGTCCCCCCCACTATGAAAAACCCTACCTGCTAGTTTGAAAAACATCTTGAAATTTCCTCCCAAACCTTTGATTTCCTTTTGTTGGAGATGGGACCATAAACATTCACTATATTCTTGTTGAGATTAGACCATAAAAAATTGTAAATTGTAAACCATTCAAATATGGGTAAATGACATCACAAGCATGTTAAAGATCTTACAAACTCACAGTAAAATGTAATTGATTGTTGTAATGGCATATTAAACAACCTCATTTGTATAACCGTCTATCAAAATGTTTCAATCAGAAAAAAAATTAAAAAAAATACTTCAATCTTAAGCACAAATGCATATGGTAACCAAATATTTTAGGCTCTAACTAACTTTACCTTTGTATATTGAATGCAAGTAGCAACTGGAAATTGAAATTGGTTACAATTTGTTACGTCAGCAGTGCAAAGTGGAAATAAAAATTGATATGTTACTCATATATTGTTTAGTGAAATTTTAAACCAAAGTTGTTCAATGAAATTTTAATATATTGTTGAATGAAATTTTAAACCAAATTTTTTTAATGAAATTTTAAACTAAAGCTGATAACTGTGAAAAGTTTCACCTTCTTTCACAATTTTTGAAAATATTATAATATATCATAAAGATAGTTTTATAGTTATGCACTCCTAAAATTAGTGACAATTTTCACCACCATATTATAAAGAAAGGGAAATATTATAGTTTGAAAAACCAACATTGACAATTAAACAAAATTCCATAATTTACGAGATGCAGAAAAAGAGTTTCACAAATTTTAAACTTTGAGGGAATCTAAATTGGTGTATGGATTGCGCGTCTCCACGATGAGAGTGAAGAGCCTCTCAACTAAACATTAATAATAAATAAGACTAAACTTAATATAGATGAAGTTTATTAAGTAAGTATATAATTAAATAAAAATAGTACTAATATTTTAGATTATTAAAAATTAAATAAACATAAGAAATGTTAAAAGTGAACTTATAAAATAGAATAAGCAAAAGTGCAAAGTGAAAGTAAAAACATCTAAATGCTAATAAAAAAATGTAAAATGAATTAATTAATAATAAATAATAAGAATTTACTTAGCATAGAATAAGCTTTTGTATAAATAGAATAAAGTTATTAATAAAAGTTATATTAAAATTCTAATTTATTTTAAAATTGAAATCCATACAAATACAATAAAGGCAACTTAGATAAAATAGGACATATATATGCTATCCTCATTTTCATATCTAAACTATCCATCCACATTTCTTCTAGAACACACCATTAATTCTAATATTCCTAATATATTTGTTACGTTGAATTATACAATTATTTTTCTACTAGTTTATCTTGAGAAGAATGATTTTTTTCATATATTTTAAATTAATTAATTATTTGATTTTTTTTTTGTATTAAAGATAGAGGGATCAAAAATAACAGTTAGAGAGTTTCAGCAAGAACAATCAAGGAGAGGAGTCTAAGCCTCAACAACAAAAATTAACCATTAAATAGTATATGGAGTCCAGGAAATGAATCCAGTGAAGAGGAAGCTAGTGAGGAACATCTTCAAACACCAGAGCCTAGGGTGTCCACCCAAGAGGGCCTTCCATCCAAACTAAAGTGTTCTTCTCTTGAATTTGAGTAAGCATCGTCATCTTAGTCGGGGAAGGATCTCTATTACTTTTGAGCTCCTTAGCTATCTAAGCAAGAGCCTTCTCAAAATTAGGTAGATTGTTCATATTCTTTCTCCACCCAGCAGCATCTTCTAGCTCATAAGAGAACATAGTAGCATGCCCTTCTTTGAGAAGATGAGTGAATTTATCACGATCAATCTTCATGTTGATAGGAACCTGGAAGGATATTTTAAAAAGAATGAATCTTCGAAAAGAATTAGTAAGAATTCTAGGAGTGCCCTGGTATCTGTCTTCATTTTGAATTTTCCAAATGAACTAGAGAATATTAGAAGATAAGATAAGCCAAAATTGGTTAGAGTCCTTTTTTAGTCCCTGACTATAACCTGTAATGATTTCCAAGGTGTTAATATGCCGTGGAAAAAAAATTCCAAATAACAACCAAATTTCTTTAGCAATTGAACAGTCAAAAAATATATGTCTACAAGTGTCAAAAAGTCTACAAAAACTATATAGTTCAATATTAACACCATCTTTCCTTAAAGCAAGTCTATCAAGAAGTATCAACCATTTAAAGCATTTTATTTTAGGACCTATAGAACTTTTCCATAGTCTATTAAGATGGTTCTTCCACAAACTGGTATCCAATTGCAAGTACCAGTTAGAATTGAGATGATTAACCATTGATTCATTATAAGTAATAATGTTGTAGATCTTTCAGGCTTTGATTCTAGAGAGGCTAGAGCCATCAACCCATTTAAAATCCAAAAATCTGTGAGAGTCCACGTGACATTTTTTAGGAAGAGAGAGGAGGGCCTTGGCAATCATATTGTAAGTCTTCTTTTGAGAATGGGGAAGGTTATACATGGAGCTCAAGTTCTCCCAACTAATAAGGGTGTCTTGATCCAAGATATCAATAAATTGAGTAATACCATTTTTAGCCCAAAGTTTTGTGAGTAGCCTTGGATGAGGGCAAGAGGTTTATTCAAGCACATGAGATTCCACCAAATAGATATTTCACAATGGATGAGGTTATTACTGTAAAAAATAGAATTAGTCAAATGTTTCCTAACCTGCTCCCAAGCCTTCCATATAGTCTTGAAGATACAAGAGCCTTAAATAGAAATAGAAAAGTCACCAGCAATTAAGTCACTAAATGGGAGGGACTTTCAAGTCTTAGCAACCTTAGGGACACCCTGCTCAATATTATCCTAATCAAAATTTTCCAAGGTTCTTGCCCATCCAGCGCATGGAAGATCCATTTGGTAGAAAGAAAAATGCCCTGGGCTTTTAGGTCCTTAAGTCCAAAACCTCCCAGACTCTTATCAGTGTGGCACCATTCCCATTTCACAACATGCTTCTTTTTATTACCTTTACCATCATATCAAAGGTATTTCCTAATGTCCTTTTGGATTTCAAGAATTTTTTAGTCGTTAAATATCCAAGCCGAGGCATAGTAAACACTATAGGAGGACAATTTTTTTTGACAAACTTTCATTCTACGATCTTCTAACGAGAGAAATTTTTTGTGCCATTTATTAAGCTCTTTATTTATTTTGCATTTAACCCATAACCACATATCCTTGAGAGAGGGGTTGACAAAGAACAAGATACCAAGGTACCTAAGAATCTTGTGAGGACCCCCCCATTGGTATCCAAATTTAACAAGCTAGTTAGGGGGGTGCTCCTTCCACCCCAAGAAGATGGATATACATTGGGAGACATGGGCACTAGAGATCTTACAAAAAAATTGGATTTTATTATTCAAGGCTTCAAAGTTATTCTCATTGAGCTCAAGAAAGAGGTTAGTATCATCAGAAAATTGGTTATTTATCAGCTCAAAATTATCAGGAAGTTGAATTCCTTTGACACAAGGGGAGAGGGTATTGTCCCTAAGAATATAAGAAACGGTGTCAGAGGCAATCACAAAAAGGGCAGGGGCTAGGAGACAGACCTATCTAATAAATCTTTCAAGGTGAAAATGAGAGGAAAGACAACCATTAACATCAACTTGAGTAGAAGCATCCTTAAGAAGCATTTTAACAATATTACAAAATTGGTTAGGGAAGCGAAAGGCTTCCAACATCATAATAATAAAATCACATTCAATCCTATCATAATCTTTTTCAAAATCAAGGAGGAACATGGTTGTATCCTAGTTAGAGGACTTAGCCCAATCCATGGCTTCCCAACTAGTGATAAAGTTTTGCAGGATATATCTCCCTTTTATGAAACCAGTTTGGGTGGAGCAAATAAATTTAGGGAGAATTTTTTCTAAATGAAGGGGCCAAAGTTTAGCAATAATTTTATAGGACACATTAAGAAGGGTAATAGGTCTCCAATTTTTTATAAGGGCTTTGTCTCCATCTTTGGGAATCATTTTGATAATCCCATTATTGATAGAGTTACCAAGGGAGCTAGAACTAAGGGCCATAGAGTAGATCTCTAGCAGGTCGGTGCACATCCAGCTAAGATTAGCTTTGTAAAATTCAACCAGGAGCCTAGCATGGCCTAGAGCCTTGTCATCTTTAAGAGACATAATAGCCTTTTCAATTTCTTCAATAGATAAGGCTTTACTAAGGAGGGAAGATTCCTCCTCTGAGATCCTATAGGGTATAATATTCCTAGAGTTGCCTCTCAGGGTCTTAGCTTCTTCAGAATCTTCTAAAGAGAAGAGATTGTTATAGAAGAGGGAGAAAGCTTCTTTGATATTATCAATGTCAATAAATTATTTACTATCCACAATCACTCTATCAATGGTTTCATTACTCTGCTTATGTTTGAGTAAGTTAAAGAAGAACTTAGAGCCTTTGTCCCCAAATTGAAGCCAGTGAGCACGGGATCTAATCATGGCCCCTCTATTTTGATATCTTGGTGATTCCTAAGAGAATATCTGGCCCCAAAAACCTTCTCAGTGAGGTGGAAATCCGAGGGGTTAAGTTGGATATTGGACTCAGCCGTATGAAGGTTTTGAGATAGAATTTTTTCCATGAATCTGTAATCTTTAGCCTTCTTTTTTTCTATATTTGTAGAAGATTCTGCCAGGACATGACATTATCATTCCATCTATTGATGCAGGTAGAGCGTCTCTTATTATTCTTTTTAAGGATGCCAATCAAATTAATAGAAGTAAGGACATCAAGGTCTTTAAGGACTTAGCTATAAAGTTTCCAGTGGGAAGACTGGATGATGCTTCAACTTGAGCGTTCATTATTTTCTCCTACGCAAGCATTTGGGCATTAGATCTTATCCTCTTATGGGGTTTCCTAGAAACAATCTAGAAACCATTCATTTGATCTAAATCCATTTGATTAGGAGTAGGGACACTGCTATGGATAGGAAAGGGAATGTGGGAATTAGGTGTAGGTTGTCAGGAGGGGAGAATAGACTCCTTGGGTAGAGTGTTTTCTATGGTCAGAACAACTATTGGCGGAGTGTCATGGGAGGATATTTTACTGGTGGGGTTAACGGGTTGTGTCTTCTTGATGATGGGACAATCCTTCCTAATGTGTCCCTCCTTTTTACATAGGAAGCATGCATTAAGACCCCTGAGAACCTCTACTTGACAAGAAAAAATTTCATCCAGGATATTAATTTCCAGTGAGTTTGGGATGTTGATACCAGGTTTGATTGAGACAACCATTCTAGCATCCATATGAGGGACTAGCCTAGTCAAGTCATCCATTCTAACAACTTTTCCCAATGGTTCAACTATGTGAGGGAGGAAGCGCCATAGGAAAGGCGGTATATTTTTTAACATAATCCATCTAGGAGAGGATAAGGCCAACATTTCTTCGTGTATGGCTTCAGGCGTCCATCCTAGGGCACGAAAAGATGTATTGCCAACTGTCCAATATTGCCTTTGGAGAGTCGCAGGTTCTTAAAAAAAATAACAAAAAGACCTTTTTGAATATGTGTACAGAAGGAGATGTGAAACCCTAGTTTAAAATTCCAATAATTATAGAACCAATCATCCATGAATTTTTTGGCAAGGCATTTATCCATTTCAACAGTTGCAAAGAAAATAGCTGAATTCTTAAGCCTATTTTTTTTCATTACAAATTTCATTTACCATAGCTTCATTTGGCGGAATGGAGAGAGCTATCGGAGCATTCCTAGAGTTCTTACATTCATCGGTCATGGAGCCATTACAAGTGACGAAGTTGAACTTGGCATTCATATCCACAGCAGGTGAAGATTTAGACATGGCCTTAGCAAAAGATTTGTCATTATGGGTAAGAGGGCCACTTTTAACCATCTGGTCAGGTGCAGTAACTGTGCCCCCAGGCTCAGGCTCCATAGGAGCTGAGGAGCATGCGAACTTAGCTAGGCCAAAAAATTAAAATTAAAGAAAAGGGTAAGAAGGACCAAACCAAGCATGTGGAGATGAGGTCGCCTCACTCGCCACCTCAGCACCTCGGGCAAGACAACACCGAGCTACATGCAGCCTTTTTACATCAATCGCAGAGTTTCACACAAAACACAGAGCTCATTGCAGAGTTTTGCTCATCTAATTTTATTCAATTATATTATTCCAATCATCATCAAATAAAGCAATCACATTAAATGATTTAGATATTAAATGATTCAACAATCACAAAAAATAATAGTTTCATAATTTTTATGTAAAAAATAATAATTATTGTATTATTTTTGTTAAAGCAATTTATGATGACATAGTCTATTTGAGCTATATATTTATTGATTGTGTTTAAACAATTAACTTGTATAATCTATTTAAGAAATTAAATAATAAATAAAATTTCTATTACAATTTGAAAGAAATGTAATGTTATATTATATATTTAAAATTACATTATATTGGTAGAAATTGAGAGTTAAATATATTGTCACACTTCACTTAAATATTTAAATTAATTAAACCTATCCTAATGTATTAGAAGTCTGATTCTAATTATATTAGAAAACTATATGATTATAGTTGTAATATAATCAACACAAGCATAACTTCAATGGTAAAATATTTTAATCTATTGTTTGTTTACAAGCATTTATCCCATGTTAACGATAGTAAACTAGTAGTTTTCCCACGAACAGATTGAAGTAGAAGAATCCAATAAAGTTGCATTCCATTTTCACGTTTTCTACTGTTACTGATAGTAATCTTTCGCCCTCTATGTTTTGATAATTCATCGTATAGATTTGTCACAAAAAGGCTACGAATAAGACAATGTCTATTCAGCATATTTGATCGTAAATCTTAATTGATTGAAACTCAAACCCTAATATTTATTTCTAACATTAATTTATTACTATTCAAAGTCCAAGAAGAATATGTAATCATATCCCATAAATGGACGAATAATCAAATTGACCTGTCGCTCATCAGATAAGATAACGCTGGGTGACTGTCATAAAAGAATTTCTTTGGCTGAAAAAGTAACTGTGAAAAAGATGAGAATACTAAGAAATTTCCCCGTATTTATCTATCTCAAGAATATAAAATCTTTGTCAAAGATATTTAGCCATACATTTTTTGACTTTGATCTACAACCCAGTAGATATTTCTTCTTCAAAGGCCAACCATGTCTGCCACTGGGGAGACATGAAATCTAAAAATGAAAAAAAATCTATCGTTGGGCTAATTTAATAGATAGATATTGTTGGGCATTCATTCTTATCTCCTACTCCAACGCATCTATAAATCCGCTTGGCTGACCAACACATCTATTCAAGCTATCGATGAGTGAAAATTTGTATTGCATTCCGAATCATAGAGATTTTATTTTCTTATAATCTCTGATATCTTATTATGGAGTCAGAAGGAGAAAAAAATTCTTTGCCAGAGAGTTGTTATTTACTCCTCAAAGGCTTCCGAAATTTAAGATTAGTGATACAAATATTTTCTCTTCTCTTGCTGTTTTGGATGTCTTTGGGGAAAAGTAAAAAGCAGCTATCTCTATTACATTTCCTCTTCATCAAAGGTGTGCTGGCTTCTGTTTATCTTTATATTTAGCTATGATTTGTTTCTCTCAAAAGGTATTTCAGAATTAAAACGCCTCAAGAATACTCTAGTAATTCTCTCTACAGAAAGGTAACTGTCAATTAGCTGGTAGTAGATATATTAAATTATATACTAAAAAGTTAGTATTTTATTTCTATTTGTTAAAACAACAAGAGTTGATAATTTGTTTATCTTCTAAATATTTTTTCAGATCTAGTTGTAAGGGAAATGAAATATTTTGGACAAATTTAAGATGCTAATTTTTTTCAATTGAATGAATTAAAACTATTTTTTTCAAATCTATAATGCTATGCATTACACATTTCGTATGCTATGATGAATAGTATTTTTAAACAATCAAACACTGTATAATATTTTTGTTTCATAAAAAATAATAAATAATTACGAGTCCAAATTTAGACTTAACTACTAGATAATCCTATATAAATATAATTTTCTTATCATATGATTATTATATAATGTATATTATGAACTATGAAGTACAAGAATAAATCATTTTTCATTATCAAGATGGAAGTATATTAATAAATCATTTAGAAAATGATTTTTTTTATGCAACAAAGGTTTCAAAAGATGTGACAACAAAAAGAATAAAGTCATTAATTAAAATTTGTCCTGAAAGTCTAATTTATTTTAAAATTAAAAATGCATACAAAGATAATGAAGACAAATTACATAAAATAGGAGATATATGTTATCTTAATTTTCATATCTAAACTATCCTTCCACATCTCCTATAGAACAATTTATACACCATTAATTATAATATTCCTAATATATTTTTTTGTAGAATTATAGAATTAATTTTCTACTAGTTTATTTTGACTTGAATTTTTTTTTTCATATCTTTTAAATAAAATAATTATATGATTTAGATATTAAATGATTCAACAATCACAAATAGTAATAGTTTCATAATAGTAATAGTTACTGGTCAGTTTTTCTATAATTGTTTGTTACTCTACTCTCTATTCATGCTCGACTAGATATGAATTTATGTGATTATGTAATTATTTTTAATCATTAATATAATATAATAACTTTTATCCACCAAAAATAATATTAGTTTCATAATTTTTTATATAAAAAATAATATATTATTATATTATTATTGTAAAAGCAATTTATGATGAGGTGGTCTATTTGTATTATAGATTTATTGATGGCATTTAAATAATTATCTTATATAATCTATTTAAGAAATTAAATAATTAATAAAATCTCTATAACAATTTGAAAAAACTGTAATATTTTTATAGAAGAAAATAACAAGAGGGTGTTGGCCCGTGGAACGACATATTAATAGCACTAGTCTAACATCAGATAAGCATCAGTCCCAAATAGTGTCCAATCCACCTCTATCAAAAATAAACTTAGGTCCTAAGCAAAAAGAACAAACCAGATAGCTTAACTAGAAAGTATAGAACATATTAACAGTAATATGCCACGCAGGGCTAATCCAAAGTCTTAAAAACTTAACCATAAAATAGAAAACCATAACAAAAACCTAAGGCCAATAGGCCCAAACCAGAACAAAATGTAATATTATATTATATATTAAAAATTACATTATATTGGTAGGAATTGAGAGTTAAATATATTATCACAACTCACTTAAATTATATTTAAATTAATTAAACATATTCTAATGTATTATAAATCTAATTCTAATTATATTAGAAAGTTATATGAATATATTTGTAATGTAATCAACACAATCATAATTTCAATAGTATAATATAATAATAATAAACTTAACTTAAATAATAATATAATTATATTTTATATAAAAAATTCTAACTTATTTTATAAAATTAATTGTGATTCATTTTATTTTAATTTTCTAAGTTAATTAATTATAACTCTAATCATACAATAAAATAAATTTAAATTAATAAAATTTAAAAATAAATATTAAACCTAAATTCTAACATACAACATAAAAAAAAGAACTTAAAATATCTAAAAAAGGTATTCACCATTGTAAATATCAATTTTTTTACTTTGGAGAAATCATGAACAATGTTTTTACATACGTGGCTACTACTGTGCACTTGTTACCAAAAATCTGATAAAATTTGAACCTGTTGATTTCTCGAAAGTTTCCATAGCCATTCAAACAAACCATTTTATGCATATTTTGCCATCGTTGTATTCCATGCGATGAAAATCTCCTAAGGTGGCCTACAATTCAATGTGTTGTTCATGACTCCTCATTTCTTTGAGACATTTATCAAACAGTTCATTTCATTCCTTGCAACGACACAACCTTAAGGCATTATGACAAACATGCAATGCCTCCGATTCCATTTTCTCTAAAGCATTTTGTCAAACTTCTCACGTGGTGTCCAGGCTTCCATAACTTGCAAGCAATCTACCGTGGCATTTCCAACCACAACACCTAGTAAGAATCCTTGATTCTTTGATGGATATCTATACCCATTAATTTTATGATAGTCAAAAGGAAACTATGTACATACATCATGCATAAAAAATGTTTTAATCTTGAGTAGGAAATCTTGTGTTAATTGATACCCTTAAAAATAGTGGTGTGCCCCCCCCTACAAACTGCACAAGCTATGGTTTTGTGAATTCAAGATTTTATACTTGAAACCCAATCATTGTGGCTGTTACCCCTAATTTCATGTGCATACAAATTTGGCCAAGATCCATCCCAGAGTCTCTGTATTTACCTTGCCAAGCACCCCTAAAAATTTCATGACTTTAGGTCTTGTTTTCTGGCCTCTGCAATCTGTTTTACTCCATAGTCTACAGTCTAAAAATTCATAAAAGTAGTCATTATGGCCCAAAAAACCCTAAGAGACCCTAGATAGTGTTCTATTTGGTTGTTACTTTATCGGCCACTTAAAGATGCCAATACCCATGTGCATAATTTTCTTCCTTCGGTCACCAGTTCTTCTATTCTTCTGGCGGTTACCTTTTCCTTTCAGTGAACTAGCGACTGTAGTATTTCTCTTAATCACAGGTTAAGTTGGCGGTGTTCTAAAAGATTCAGTGATTGGGAAAATTTCCTTTGGTCATGTAGATGCTAAATCTTTCGACGGTCTTCTATGTGGGTCCAATGTCAGGGAGGTGCCGAGGTGTTTGCTAATGAGGCCAACAGAATGAATAAGAGAGTGCCATATGGCAGTCTGGGCCCAAGGTTAGTAAAGTATTAAGTGACTCGGTGACTGAAGGAATTCTTGTGTTCACTTAATGGAACCAAGGTTAGCTAAAATACCCAGCGATTTAGCAAAATGCCTTGTTCACTGAATCTCCTAACCGGACCAAGGTAAAGCTAAGGATTCCACGACTTAGAAATAGGTCTTCGGTCGTGTGGTCACCGAATGACTTAAAAGAAGAAGGGCTCGAGGTGGGGCCAAAATGACAGGTGTGCTGACGTGCTAAAATTTCATTGGCTGCTGACTTCCAAGGTGGCATTTGACTTGTCGAGGGGATTCTGAGTTGTTTTCTCAGTGCATCACGACCTTTCATCTGCCGAGAAAAGTTTCACATCGAAAGCTACATTTTAAAAATATATCTATTAGCTATTAATATTTGAATTTGAATATGTCTGCGAAGGTTTTACTAGGGTTTTGTTCTTGCGGCCATGCACAACAAGATGGGTAGCTGGAATTTAATTCTTTAGGACAATGGAGGTTGGAAGGGTGATGATGGATGATTTGATAGCTGGCACCATGGATTTTACAGAGTACCATGTCATGTTGAAGCTTTAATGAGCTTGGTGCCACCTTTTTCAAGGTTAATCTTTTAAAACCCAAATATCTTCAGGATCAGAATTGTGAGCCTTCATCGCTTAGTGGGGTTGCAAGTGGGTAGATGGATTGAGGTTGCTATGTCTACGTGTGTATTCAGTACGAGATCAACATGCAAAGAAAGGATCTGATCTGATTGCAGGTGTTCTCAAAGTTTTTATGATGGGTCATCAGTGTACCTTTAGGGTTTCATTATTGTATTGTAAATCTTGTAACCCTAGTTAGGTTTTTGACTCCTGCCTACATGTAGTGGAGTATGTATATATTGTATTTTTGGAGCTTTAGAGCTCAGGGAGTTCACATTTTGTAAAGAGAAAAAATATCTTTTCTTAGAAGGCTATCTGAGACATTTTTCTGTCCTCTGGTTTTCTGCATTCTGTAACCTCCCATTGATAATTCAGATATTGAAGGTGTTTTTGTGACATTCTTCATATCCCTATGCCTTCTTGTGTGAGTTATTTCTTAATGAATTCAGTATTTACATGTTTCTCAGTGATCTTAGGATTCTTGATCCCTCTTTCTTTCTACAATTTTGTGTATCATCGTGGATGATTGGATGTGAGTGCTTTTGTGGGTATACTTCAACCCATTAAATATCTTTTCTCATTCCTATACCTAGTTGTAGAGGTGAATGTTTGTTTGCAGGTCATAGATTGTTGTGTAATTCCAAGGGGTGTTATTATTTGTGAAAGAATCTCTCTTTCCCTGAATAACTCTTCTTATCTACAAACCCTTCTATGAAGTACTTATGCAAACCTATTCAGTGACTTGTGATCACCTAGGCCTAAGTCTATTCATTGATTTCATCTTTTATACTGCAATTCATACCATCATTTTGGTGCATCACCTAATAGGTAGTTTGCTTTTAGTCATTTCGCTTTCTAAGCATTCTTTCTATCCCTTTCCCTCAAAAGATTTACTTTCATGTCTAGAAGCAAATGAAGGTGATTATCCAAGAGGAACCAGCCTAGAACCTGGAGGTCTCATCTCAGTTAGCATAGGTCCCACACCTGGAGATGATTCCCATGCTATACTAGGTTATCAAGACTACGAGAGCTTGAAACAAGGGTGAAAACTTAGTGTATAACAATTCTGGCATGCCTAGTGGGACCACAAAAGAAGTTCATTACAGAAGATATGCTATCTCTAATATGCTGATAGCATGCTATAGACCTAGGAGAGGTCATTTTGCTGCATATCTGGTGACTCTGGAAAGTCTACTGGTTTCAAGGATCAAGTGCTGCTATGTTTCAAATCTTTCATATTTAAATCCCAGCTAATTGCATGAGTAGACATGTCAAGTTATTATGGACAATCAGGTTACTCACCATCTTATTATGAGAATAATGCTCAATGGGCTGGTCGTTAGCCTTATCAAAGCCACCTAAAGCCTTCTTTTATCCCAATCTTCCATACAATACAAGGCCATCATTATATCCAAGTTGCCCCAAATGATTACGCCCTTGTACAAGATTATGAAAGGGCCCTCCGACAAGATGGATCATGGGTACAAAGGGCACAACAAAAAATGCAAAGCTAGCTGCCTCATCAGGCTTACCACCCACCCACACCTTCTCAGCCTAATAGGCAGAAGATTCAAAGCCTAGACTTTATGAAAGAGCAAGAAGAGACCAAGAATCTATTGCTTGATTTAATTAAGCAAGTGTCTAAGCTTAGGGAGTAGTAGGAGATAGAGGCTCAAGGCTATGAGTAGGAGACAGTTCCCCACCAAGTGGTAGAGGTTCTTGTTGATGAGCAAAAAGTAAGACAATTTCAAGAAGAGATCAGACACCGAGCTGACATTGAGACAACAAGGTCGAGATCACAAATTGCTCGACAAGAGACTCCTAGACCTAAAATTCCAAGTTGGAGGGCCCATTTCTCCCAAGAGCCCACACATGAGGAGCCTACAAAGCCTTCATTTCCAAGCTTCAAGATAGGTATGCCTTCTATGCCTCCCTATGAGCCCTCTCAATTTCATATCCCAAGTTTTAAGGCACAAAATTCCTTCCAAGAGCCTATACTTGAGATGCAGCCTACCACTCTGCAAGAGCAGCCTATTCAAGAAAATTTCTTATCCCAAGAGGCACCTCTGGTCTCTTAAGATAATGAAGTATTGTGGATACCCCAATGGACTCTGCCTCCTGGTTGTCAGATGCCAAGTCTTTTCAAGGATACTAGTCTAGTATCTGAGCAAGAAATTTTGGCAAAAAAGCTTTCATGTGATGAGGAGGAGAAGAAATCTAGGGTATCAGTGCAAAGTGATGACTATGATGAATTGGAGTAGTAGGATGAAGAAATGGAGTTTGATGCCCGACCTAAGCTCTTGGTTGGTTTTTTTGATGAGCTTCCCCTTTTTGTTGATGATGAAGAAGAGACCATGCCATTACCTATGGGTGAGGGTTAATCAAAACAACAGGTCCACCATCAACAAGAGGTTGATACAGAGGGGGATGCTATGCTTTTATTTGATAAGCTGCCTATTTTTTTTGAGTAGGATAATAAAGATATGATCATAGCCACCCCTAAGAAGTTGCAACAGCTAGAAGAGATTGACCCTGAGGATATGTTGATTCATGAGCTTGATCTCATCTTTGAGGAGGAGACTTCCCAATGTGCAGAGGATAACCAAAGCCTTGGGGAGGATTGTTTGAAGCACATCATAGGAGGCTTGTGTTTGGAGCCTGATTGTAAAGAGCCAGTCATTCCTGGGGATCTTCAAGATATTGACAATTTTGATGACCTCTTGGCTTGTTTAAAAGAGGAGGATGACAGTTCCCTGTCCACAGATGATGAGTTGACATGGCTATCCATGATGGAGGGAAACCATGAAGATAAAGAAGAGGCCATCAAGGAGAGTCTTGCCTTCAGACTTTCAAGAGGCTTCCCCATTAGATACTTGGCACAGAAGGAGTTTACCGAGGCCTCCCCATGTGATCAATTAGAGGAAGGTAAACTTGATCTTATTTTTGTAGAGGTAGTTCATGACTATTTGACAAATTTTTGTGTGCCTTATATCTTTGTAGCTATCCTCATGTGTCCAATGCAAAATATCCTAATAAGGAAGGGTAGTTATTTCAGCATACCAGTGAATGGTTTTGTTTAACTAGTTTTCTACACTGGTTAGTTTAGGTTAGGTTAGTTTTTCCTATTTTTCTTCAATTTTCTAGGATAGTCCTTCCTATTTTCCAAGAAGTGCTTGAGCATAGTTCCAATTTTTGTCTCTCTATCAGGAGAAAGGAGTTTTTGTTTTTCTGAGATGACCCCATGCCCAATGGATTACATCAAGGCCACTAGTTTTCCATGTCTAGTAGGCTAACATCCAGCAGAAATCACCAAAATGTTACCCCTATTTTCATGTGCATGCAAATTTAGCTAAGATCCATCCTGGAGTCTCTGTATTTACCTTTCCAAGCACCCCTAAAAATTTCATGACTTTAGGTCTTGTTTCCTGGCCTTTGCAATTTGTTTTGCTCCCTAGTCTACAGTCTAAAAATTCATAAAAGTAGCCATTATGGCCCAAAAAACCCTAAGAGACCCTAGACCGTGTTCTATTTGGTTGTTACTTTATTGGCCACTTAAAGATCCCAATACAAATGTGAGTAATTTTCTTACTTGGGTCACCAGTTCTTCTATTCTTTCGGCGGTTACCTTTTCCTTTCAGCGAACTAGCAAATGCAATATTTCTCTTAATCGAAGGATAAGTTGGTAGTGTTCTAAAAGATTCACCGATTGGGCCAATTTCCTTTGGTCGCGTAGCTGCTAAATCTTTTGGCGGTCTTCTATGTGGGTCCGATGTCAGGGAGGTGCCGAGGTGTTTGTTGATGAGGCGAATGGAATGAATAAGAGAGTGCCATATGGTAGTCTGGGCACAGGGTTAGTAAAGTATTAAGCGACTCAGTGATTGAAGGAATTCTTGCATTTGCTTAATGGAACCAGGGTTAGTTAAAAGACCCGGTGATTCAGCGAAATGCCTTGTTCGCTAAATCACCTAACCGGACAAAGGTAAAGCTAAGGATTTCATGACTTGGAAATAGGTCTTCAGTCGCGTGGTTGCCAAATGAATTAAAAGAAGAAGGGTTCGAGGTGGGGCCAAAATGACAGGCATGCCGACGTGGTAAAATTTCATTAGCTATTGACTTCCCAGGTGGCATTTGACTTGTCAGGGGGATTCTGAGTTGTTTTCTCAGTGCATCGCGACCATTCATCTACCAGGAAAAGTTTCACATCGATGGCTACATTTTTAAAATATATCTATTAGCCATTAATATTTGAATTTGAATATCTCTGTGAAGGTTTTGCTAGGGTTTTGTTCTTGCGGCCGTGCACGACAAGATGGGTAGCTGGAATTTAATTCTTCAGGATAGTGGAGGTTGGAAGGGTGTGTTAGGCCTTTTTTCTATCATAGAAAAATCTTGTGAAATTTGCCTGTTCCCTGCAATGTGTTTGTCAAATGTCCTACCCTGTGTGCTTCATATGTCACCTTGCTTTAGCCCAAGTCACATCTGCTAATTTACAAAACCCAGAAAGTTATTCGAGTTTCAAGCTTTGCAGGAAATGTTTTCAAATTCTGCCACAGTGTCAAAAACCCACAGTATTTTTGCAAATCCATGATGTTTTTGACCTTTTTGGCCTGCATAAAAACCCTTGATGTTTTTGGCTTCCTTGTTTACCTTTGTGTCATGTTGAAAATTCTATTTGTTTTCGATCTTTCACCGAAAAGCCTGTGTGTTTTCGACCTTGCATGTCTTCTTTTCTGCCAGCTCTCCTTGTTCATCTATCTTAACTACGCAAGTGCGATGATGGGGGGACATATGGCATATTCTTATTGGCTGTCACATGGCCTCATGTTAGACTTTCCTGACATGCGATCATGTGACCACTTGCCATCTATCCGCATGGGTCCTGATTCTTAGCAGTTGGTGGTTGCTATTTGGTTGGTTCGATGGCAATGATGTGGTAGCCTGTGATTGGCTGTCACATGATCACATAGCCTAGTTTTTGGCTATGCAATCATGCAACCGCTTGCCACATGTCCTTGGGGCCCATTGGCAGAAAGGGGTGTGGTCCCGATAGCAGGTGGTGATGAGGCTTGTCAGGTGGGCCCGTTGACTTTTGTTGCGAAGGTATGCATTTTGTGCGGTGGGTCCAAGATGCCATGCAGTGCTAATGTGCATTATTTTTATTGGCTGGTAGGTGGTGATGTGGTGGTCTCATGGCTGTCACATGATCGCATAGCCCAGTTTTTGGCTATGTGATCATGTGATAAACCCCTTGCTGTTGTTTCCATGCGGTGGCGGTTGCGGTGGTGGTTAAGGTTCACAAGCTGTCACATGTTCGCATAGCCCATTTTTGGACTATACGATCATGCGACATAGTGCCACATGTGCTGGGGCCCATCTGTATTTGCTTTGTGGTCTCGATGACATGTGGCTTTGGGCGGGCCCAATTGGAGTCTAGTGTTTGGCAGTCCGGATAAAAAGGTGGTGGTGCCGATAAGATGTAGTCTTGTCACGCATTTGCGAGAAGATTTGGTAGTTCTCTGGATTGACTAGTGACTTGGTGAACAGTGGTCGCAGAGTCGCTAGATTTTTTAGTGAAAGGTACAAAGCATTTCACGAACTGGCAGAAGTTCTTTGGTCGCCAGTTTGCCAGATATGTGGGGTCCATGTTTGTAGTGACCGGGTGAGTGGTGGTGTGACACATGGCAGGTGGGCCTAGGTCTAAGGCCTAGCGATTGTTGGTAGGGCTGAGGCATGGTCAGTAGTGGTTAGTCGCATGTTCGCATAGCCTTTCTCTCAGCTATGCGATCATGCAACTAACACTTTGTGTTGGCAACGATGGTGGTTGTGGCAAAGTTAAGGTCCGCGGGTTGTCGCGTGTTCACATAACCCATTTCCTGGTTATGCAAACATGCGACAACTGTTGAGTTGCGCTATTGCGGAGTTAAAGGTGGGCCCATGGTACTGGCGTGTTAGTTTTTGGTTGGGTGCTGTATGGTCGCCGAGGACTTTGCATGGGGTTTACGATCGCTTTACGTGGCTAGGAGTCTATTGTCGCATGATCGTAAGGGTGAGTTGGGTGCCTTGTGATCATGTGACCAAGAGCACATGTAATCAATTTTCTGGTGCCCAGGAATGAGGATCTATGGTATTGATAAAGTTGGTCATGGTTTGAATGTGGGCCGTTGTTTCTCTACAAGCGCCAAGAGAGGAAGTGATTGTTTGAATTCAAATTTGAATTCTCAGGGATTTTCCTGCAATGGAAAGTACCAGATTTGATTGCTTTCACAGCATGATTTAATTTTTTTGGTGGCCCTTGCTGTTCCAGTGTGGTCCACGGGCTCTGTGGTCGATTGCAGAGATCTATACCATGTAAGGAGAGATGAATGGCTCGAGGCTTTTGCAGGTTGCTTAGTTTCCTGCCCCTGCAGTAAATTCTTGATTGGTTCTGATTGGTTGGATGGGTGAAAGCCTTTACCTTGGTTACCTGTTGCTTGTTGCATCCTACTAGTTTAGGATTCCAAGGTAACTAGTTGTATAATTAGTTGAATTTTTGTCTTTGTCTAGGTTCCATTCTTCCACAATTGTGGGGACTGGTTCTGTGAATGTTCTTCCTGCAATGTATTTTCCTTCTTCTCTGCATATAGGGTGTTCCCTCTGTCCTTTCTGGCTATGGGAATATAATGAAATTGTAATAGATGTCTTATGTATGAGATTGCAGCATACTTGTTCTTGTATTAGATTTTCTCCATCTGGGTTTTAGACTTATAGATTACAGCATCAAGGGTGTGTACTCTTTCTACTTGCATTTCCAGTGAGTGTCTGCAATAGAGTTGTTTCCACAGAAGCAACTGAGTCTAGGACTGTGTTCAGATATGTATGGGCTGGGGTATCAAAGATGCATCATGCTTGTCTTCCAGTGGATGCTGGTTAATGTATTACTTGTTCCTAGGTCTTCCTTTGGATAAGTGATAACATATTTGGGTGCACAGGTGGTTTGGTAATGTATGATCTGGTCAGGGTGAGTGTGTTGTCTTCTTATTTCATAGCTCTATTGCAGTGAAGTATTTGACTCTGTTTCCCATTGGATAAGGCACTAGTCTATGAGAGACTTAGGATACTTCAGGGGTCCATTCAACCCAACATCAATCATTGAAATGAAATCCTTTCCCTTCATGTTGGTAGTAGTAGTACGAGGTGCCGTCTGGTTTTTAGACTCATTGCATGTAGATCAGGTTATTGCATTAAATTTGGTTTCATTGGGGTCTAGGATACCTATAGGGGTCTGGAAACTATTCCACAATAATACATTTGTAGGCCTTTTGTTCATCAACTCACAAAGAGTCATGAGTGTGTAAATGAGGCAATACCCACCTGAGTGATGTGGAGCTCGAAGCAGAAGGAGGATGTTCTTTATCCTCATCAATTGGAACTTTTTCCCTTGTTAGACTTTGGAGTGAAGACTAACTAGTTTGTCAATCATAGTGTAAACCTGGCATCATGTGGGAACAAGTTTTAAAGACCAACAGGGTGATGATGGCCAATCTAATAGCTGGCACCATAGATTTTATAGAGTACCATGTCATGTTGAAGCTTTAATGAGCTTGGTACCACCTTTTGCAGGGTTAATCTTTTAAAACCCAAATATCTTCAGGATCAGATTTGTGAGCCTTCATGGCTTAGTGGGGTTGTAGGTGGGTAGATGGATTGAGGTTGCTATGTCTGTAGGTAGGTTTAGTATGAGATCAACATGCAAAGAAAGGATCTGATCTGATTGCCGGTGTTCTCAAAGTTTTTATGATGGGTCATCAGTGTACCTTTAGGGTTTGATTATTATATTCTAAATCTTGTAACCCTAGTTAGGTTTTTGACTCCTACCTACGTGCAGTGGAGTATGTATATATTTTATTTTTGGAGCTTTAGAGCTCAGGGAGTTCACATTTTTTAAAGAGAAAAAATATCTTTTCGTAGAAGGCTATTTGAGACATTTTTTTATCCTCTGGTTTTCTACATTCTGTAACCTCCCATTGATAATTCAGATATTGAAGGTTTTTTTGTGACATTCTTCATATCCCTATGCCTTCTTGTGTGAGTTATTTCTTAATGAATTCAATATTTACATGTTTCTCAGTGATATCTTAGGATTCTTGATCCCTCTTTCTTTTTGCAATTTTGTGTATCACTGTGGATGATTGGATGTGAGTGCTTTTGTGGGTATACTTCAACCCATTAAATATCTTGTCTCATTCCTATACCTAGTTGTAGAGGTGAATGTTTGTTTGCAGGTCATAGATTGTTGTGTAATTCCAAGGGGTATTATTGTTTGTGAAAGAATCTCTCTTTCCCTAAATAACTCTTCTTATCTACAGACCCTTCTATGAAGTACTTATGCAACCTATTCAGTGAGTTGTGATCACCTAGGCCTAAGTCTATTCATTGATTTCATCTTTTATATTGCAATTCATACCATCATTTTGGTGCATCACCTAGTAGGTAGTTTGTTTTTAGTCATTTCCCTTTCTAAGCATTCTTTCTATCCCTTTCCCTCAAAAAATTTACTTTCATGTCTAGAAGCAAATTAAGGTGATTATCCAAGAGGAACTAGCCTAGAACCTGGAGGTCTCATCTCAGTTAGCATAGGTCCCACACTTGGAGATGATTCCCATGTTATACTAGGTTATCAAGACTATGAGAGCTTGAAACAACGGTGCAAACTTAGTGTATAATAGTGGTAGCTATGGAGAGCACAAGAATACATAGAATAGACAGCTCATGAATTATGGTGGGCAGTGCCCACATAAAATAGCCTATCGGCTAATTACTACAACATTTAGGAACAAGAGTGGCATTCAGTGCTTGGATGGCCCACCTAAACTTGTGTTGTCCATCCCATTTTTCATTATACCAATCACTCCATCTACCACATTCCCTTTCTTGCACATCCTTTTCGATCAGGAAAACAATGGATGTTGAAAAATTCTATGACGCGAATGATTGACATTCATTCATCTTGGACCAGATCACAAATGCCCCCGATTCACCCAAATCAAGCTGTATAATTGGTTCGTACAAGAATGCCATTTATTGGCTCTTGGAAATTTCACTAGAACCAAATTTATAGACCTACCTGAATTTGGAAGGATTCGTTGATATTTACCCAGATCACCTCCTTGAGCTATAGACGAATTATTCCTACAAATTTTTGGGCCTCACTTTGTTGTCCCTCTGATTTTTCCTTGATGACAAAGCCAATATGTCAGTGGCATTGCTATGATGGTAGTTTGATTGGTATTTTTCTTTGGGACATTTCATGACTTGTAAAGTTGGCATATATTGATGTATTATTAAGTGTTTTTTGGTGGGCACTTAAGTGGGTAATGACTTACAAATTACATGCTTTGGTATCTTGCACTGATAAGAGGTGCAAGGGTGTAGTCGATACATAAATAGAAGTAAGATATAAACTAATTTTAAGATTGTGTAATCAATTATATGAAAATATAGGTCTTTACACATGTATCATTGTATATTCTAATTTAATACATTTCTATTTTTTTTTCTTTTTTTTCATAGATTTTGATTCCTTTGAATCATTATCATCCACTTTGTATCAACCAAGGTTATATAAGTATGTGTTGAGGTCTATAATTTCAAGGAGACAAAATATGGAAGCAATGTTCAACATCCAAACAAGTTGAAAATCTCAACATCTTGAAATTATTTCTTGCATATCAAAGTTAATATTGTGTGCGACTTGAACTCAAATGAGTACCACAAGACCTAGGTAATATCTGGCTCAACCAATTGAAGGTACATGTGAACTTGAGTCTTGTGGAAAGAGAGGATCATTAATCATATCGAATGTATGTGCTATTGAATACTAAAAACCAGATTTTTTGAAATAATAGGATGAACAATTAAACAAATCAATGAAATGCTTATTGCTACAATGTTGAGAATTGAATAGGTGTCTATGAACCAGATTAATTCTTTGTATTGCATCTACCATGCAAAATTGGGTTCACTTTTGTCTTGCAAAAACTATAGCTTTGCAATGCTATCTTCTCTCATAAACTACACTATAATGATACCACAAGAGTTAGGGATTGTGATTCATCTACAAGAAATTGAGCTAGGTATATAAAAGTATCCTAGATATAATTCAATTTTATTAAATAATAATATACAATTGGACTAAGATAAATAATATAAAATGTTTGAAAATCAATTATGCATTTACTATCATTAGATAAACAAAAAATAGTCACTAAATTAACTCATTAGTATTATATATTTTGTGCTGATACATTCATTATTAAGTTCTAGTATAGAAATTTCATGAAAAATATAAATCAATAATATATATTTAAAAATAATTGTAATAGAGAAATTGGTGAAAGAAAGAAAATAGTAGTCATAATTATGTCTATGCCCACTATCACTTAACATTTTCAAGCTGCCTAATCTTTAGATTATGGACCATAATGATAGTGGATTAAATGGATGCAAGATTTTATAAACATCCATGAGGCCAAATCAGCCTATAGTACTCAAGACTAGTGCACAGCCTTAAACAAAGTGTCAAAGCCTTAAATAATTTGTAATTTAATTTTATTTATTAAATTTCGATGAAGAAAACAAAATTAACAAATAACAAATAGTAATAAGATTAAAATAAAAAATAAATTATTATTTGAATCTTTAGAAATAAAATTTATTTTTATTATTAGTAATTTAATAATATACTAACATAAAACCTAATTTTTACAAACTCAACACTATAACTTTTAAACTATTATTTGGATCTTTAGAAAAAAAACTATTTTTATTATTAGTGATTTAATAATATGTTACCACAATACTTAATTTTTATGGACTCAACACTTTATACCCTAACACAAAAATTCAAAACTAATAAAATTTTCAAAATAACAATAAGATTTTTAATCTAAAAGCAACAATCTTATGAATTGCAACTTTCCACATGCTTTCTTGTTATGTGTTTGGTCAGTTTACCATCACCAATGTTTTATTCATTACTAGTCTCCATTACTAAGTCTTATACACTAAGTTTGCACCCTTTGTTTCAAGCTCTCTTGGTCTTGATAACTCAATATAACATGGGAATCATCTCCAGGTTGTGGGACCTTTGCTAACTAAGATGAGACCTCCAGGTTCTAGGTTGGTTCCTCCTAGATAATCACCTTAATTTGCTTCCTGACATGAAAGTAAAACTTTTGGAGGGAAAGGGTTAGAAGGAATGCTTGAAAAGGGAAATAACATGAAAGCAAACTACCTACTAGGTGATACACCAAAATTAGGGTTTGGATCTCAGCATAGAGGAATGAGACCAATGGAGAAATTAGGTCTAATAAGTCACAACTCACTAGATAGGCTTGCATAAGTGTTTCATAGGAGGGTTTGAACAAAAGACACAACTTATGACCTGCAAGCAAACATCCCTTTCTGTAACTAGGTGTAGGAATGAGACAAGACTACAAGGGGTTGTAGTATACCCACAAAACATCTAAATCAGATCAGACACAATAACACACAAAATCATAGAAAATGAGAGGGATTAGGAACCCCAATTTCCATTAACAACATTCATAAACTTCAATCCAATAAGAGATAATGAAGACAGGGATAGAACAAATATCACAAGTACCTCAAGAATGCCTTGATCATCAATGGGAGATTACAAAGAGTAGAAGAACCAGAGGGTAGAAAAAATACCACAGATGGCTTTCTAAGAAAAGATGACTTCCTTGAAAAAGTGGAATTCTCTCCTTTACAAAAATGAACCTCTTGAGCACTAAGGCTCCACAAAATAATATATACAACACTCACTACCCATAGGCAGGAGTCCAAAACTGACCTAACCAGAGTTACAAATTCTTACAATATAATAATAAACCCTAAAGTACAAGATAACATTGAATTCACTAAGAACACTCGACAATCAGATCATAGCTTCTTTTGTGTGTATCCATCTTGTACTGAGCTCACCTGTAGACACAACAACCTTGAATCAACTACCCACCTGCAACTCCACTAAGCCATGAAGGATTCAAATCCAATCCTGGTATGATACTTGGGTCTAAAATGATTAACCCTCCAAAGGTGGGGCCAAGCTCATTAAAGCTTCAACAAGACGTGGTATCCTATAAAATCCGTGGTGCCAATGATCAAATTGTCTACTTATTATCTTCTCAACCATCCCTGTCATGAGGAATTCAATTCCTACTACCCATTTGTCATCTGTGGCTACAAAACACAAACCATAGCAAAGTCCTCGTAGAGATATTCAAATTCAAATATTAACGAGTAGCAGATATATTTTAAAAATGTCACCATCGATGAATAGCCCTCCTAGTAGATGAACGGCCCAGATGCACCCCTTTAAAATAGCTTAAAATCCTTTCTGACAAGTCAACCACCACTGCGGTAGTCAACAGCCAATGAAATGTGAGAAAATCAGCAAGAGGACCCATCGTAAGACCCTCGACAGAATAAAGTAAGATCGACGGTTGGTGCATAATCTCATGTGTCAAAGAAACCTTATAAGATTATAAGCTAGCCATCAGATCCTTTGAGATGTCAGAACCTCTAATCGATTGAAAGAACCTGGCCCTACTGACAGACAATCTGACTCAACACACACCGACCAATCAGAAGCTGCTGAATCAGATGAGGTGGCATCAGTCCCACTGACACACTGAAGCATTACAGGCATGGAAGATCTAACGATCATCTTAAGATCTCAAGCTCTGACACCAGCCTATGCGAAGATACGCCAGCTGTTGGATGCTTCTAATTGGGACCCCACTAAAGTGACCGCTGGACTTCCACGTGAATATGCGACTGAAGAAAAGCTAACCATCGCTAGGTTGCAAGAAGTTAAACGGTGACCAGGAAATACTTAGCGATTATGAGAATTGATGTATTCGCTAAGTCATCGAATAAAAAGGGGACTGCCAGAAAGAAATAGAGAACTAGCGACTGGGCCAATAGGAAATTAGCACACATGGGAAATGTAAACCTTTAGTGGCTGAAAAAGGTAATGAAGAATTATAACAGGCCAAAGGGTTTTGAGGATTTTAAAAGTTTCCCAACACAATGGCTAGTTTTATGAATATTTTGACCTACAGACCAAGGACTTGAAATAACTGCAGAGGCCAGGAAACAAAACATGAGGTCATGAAACTTTCAGAGATGCTCGACAGGAGTAAAACAAAGACTTTAGAATAGATTTTAGCCAAATTTGCATGAATATGAAAATTAGGGTAACATTTTGGTGATTTCTGCTGGATGTCAGCCCGCTAGGCATGGAAAACTAGTGGCCTTGACAATTCATTGGGCATGGGGTCTTTCTGAACACAAAACTTTGATGGAGAGGCAAAAAATAAAAAGAGGGACAAAATTTAAGCAGGAAAATGACCTAGAAAATAGGGAAAGAAAGGAGGAAACACATTTAAAAAATTTACAAGAACACTTACAGAGAGGGATTAACCTCAAAGCAAGGCTTCAAGTGGAAACCATTCACTGGGATTGGCAGGGCATCTCCTTCAAGAGTGGAAAGCTAAAAAGCATTAGATCCTCTACACTCTATTATAACAAATGGTCCACCCCAAAAAGAATCAAACTTTTTGTGCCTACCAGGTCTGGATCTGAACTCATCCCATTTGAGGACAACATCTCCTACCTTGAAATTCCTTATCTTGGCTCTTTTTTCAAAACTCTTCTTTGTTTGACTCTGATGGAATTCCATATCTTGCATTGACTTATCTCTGATTTCTTCTAACTCCATCAACTGAGCATACCTTACCTGCAAAGGATCACTTTCTTCAAACAAGGCATATTGAGTAGCCAAGTCCAAAGTTGGTAATTCAACTGAGATAGATAACTTAGCCTCTCTTCCATACACCAACATGTATGGGGAAATGATTTTCTTTGGGGTAATTCTATCTAACCACAAGGCAGACTTGAGCTTTGTATGCCAATCTCTCTGATTCTCTTGCAGAGTCTTCTTGATTATCCTAATCAAGTTCTTGTTGGTTGATTCTGCTAAGCCATTGCCTTGGGGGTAATAATTTGAACTAGTATTCAGATGGATGCTATTCTTGACTGCCCACTCTGAGACTTTGGGGCCTGTGAATGCTAAGGCATTATCTGAGATGATGGAATCGGGAGTGCCAAACCTATGAATTAAATCATCATAAAGGCTTAGGACAACACTCTCATTAGATTCTTTCAATGCAACTACCTTTGTCCATCTAGTGAAATATTCAGTTGCAGTAATTATCCACTTATGGCCTGCACTAGATGGAGGATTGATCATTCCTATGAAATCTATGCCCCACTTCATGAAGGGTTGCTCTGTTCTGATTGGTTGTAGGGGCAAGGCTACAATATTTTCTTTTCCTACAAACATGGCACACTTGATGCATTTCCTAATACAATCATGACTATCCTTAAAGATAGATGGCCAATAGTATCCAGCCCTCATGATCTTAAAAGTAGTAGTCCTAGGAGAAAAGTGACCTCCAGAAGGTCCATCATGAAACTCGAATAGGAGGTCTACTACCTTTTTTGAATCTATGCATCTCAAAAGGACACCATTGTGATCCTTTCTAAAAAGAACCTCATTTATTAGCACAAAAAGAATAGATTGTAACCTATAATACCTTCTTTTCGCTGAATCCAAACCTACAGGACATTGCCCTGTCTTCAAATAATTGATCATATTAGGCAACCAGCTTGTTGCCTTGGCTTGTTCTTCTGTAGAATGCACCACTAGAGATGCATCCATTTTCTCTGATTTCTTTGAACTTTCATCCTCTGCCAAATGGTCACAAAGACCTCTTCCTCTAACCAGCTTGGTAGTCTAAATATCAATGTCATACTCCATCACCTTGGTGATCCAACCAGCTCTTTTCTCATTTAGGTCCTTGGAAAGCAAAAACTCTTTGACACTTGGATGAGTAACTTTTAAATGTACCTTGCTGTGGGTCAATAAATATCTAAACTTTTTGAGGCTCTTTACCACAACAAGCACATGTTTCTCTACAAAAGAGTACCTCTATTCATATTCTTCTAAACCTTTTCTAAAAAAAGCAATAGGCTGCTCCAATCCATCTAAATTTTCTTGAGTCAACATTGCAGATATAGCATCATGACCTCCATAAGCATAAAGGATGAAATCCTTACTGAAATTTGGGTTTAAGAGGGTAGGAGCTCCTATTAGGGCCTTTTTAATGGCTTGGAAATTGACTTTCGCTTCTTTGGTCCAACTAAAAGCAGAACTCTTCTTTAACATGGCTATCAAAGGCTTGAGTAAATTTGCAATGTTAGGCAAGAATCTCCTAATGAAGTTAATCTTTCCTATGAAAGATTGGAGACTTTTCTTGTTGTGTGGTAGGGGTAGCTCTAGGATAGCTACAATTCTCTCAAGATCCATTGTAATTCCTTCTTTGGATACTACATATCCTAACAATTTTCCTTCATGAATTGCAAACACACATTTCTTGGGATTAAGAGATATCCCAAATTCTCTACACCTTTCAAAAATCTTCCTCAAATGTTTGATGTGGTCTACTGCATGCTTTGAATAGATAGTTATGTCATCTAAGTAGACCAACACAAACTTGTACATTAGGCTCTTAAAGGCCATATCCATTGCCTTTTGAAATGTAGCACCTGCATTTGACAAACCAAAGGGCATCTTTTGATAAGCCATGGTTCCCCACTTGGTTGTAAATGCAGTCTTGTATTGATCTTCTTCATTTACTAAGATCTGATTGTATCTTGAATAGCCATCCAATAATGAAAATCTCTCAGATCCAAAGACACATTGTAAAATTTGTTCCACAAAGGGTAGTGGATGGCGATCCCTTAATGAGGCCCTATTAAGATCCCTGAAGTCAACACATAACCTCAGCTCCCCATTCTTCTTCTTGATAGGAACAAGGTTGGAAACCCAACTAGTATGCTTAATGGGGTAGATGATACCACTCTCTATCAATTTGAGCACTTCACTATGCACAAGTGGCTCAAGCTTAGGATTAACAGGCCTTTTCTTTTGCCTCACTAGTTTGGCATTAGGTTCTAATTCAATAGTGTGCTGAGCAAGGGCAGGATCAAAACCTTTGAGATCCTCATATTGCCATGCAAAAACATTACTAAATTCTTTGAATAACTAAGTGTAATTTTTCTTTTCAAATTTAGTGTTTACCTTTTCAAATTGTAAGCTCTTACCTAGTTCCAACTCTAGTTCAACACAATGTTCTTGTTTGACTACCAGGCCAACTTTTCTTTTCTTGACTTCATCATCCTTGTTGAAGATAGTCTCCAAAGTAACGAGACCTCTAGGCATCTTATTAGACTTGAGTTGTATCACTTGATCACCATAGCTTTGTGATAGCCTATCTTCATTGTGTTCTAAAAAAAACATCTTCTTCAAACAAGAATTCCAAAATTTGTTCATCGTTGTCAAACACTTTCCAATTGACATCATTATCAGGAATAGAGGGTCTAATAATCACTTTGATATGCTATTGATCCACCTCTTTTGAAATGCTATTTGGGATATCATATTGGGATCCAATAATAGCTAATCTATCTACATTTTAATTTAACTTTCTAGGGATGGAAACAATATTGAAAGCATGGAAATCTTCAATTGCATCCCAAACTCTATGTTTGTATACTTTCATAGTGTCATTTTTGGTTGCACTTATCTCTCTTACCTAGCTAACAACTAACTCACTGTCACCATAAACTTTTAAGGCCTTGAGCCCTATTCTTCTAGCCCATTCTAGTCCATTGACTAGACTTTCATATTCTACGGTGTTGCTGGTACAGGAAAAACTGAATCTAAAGGCAATATAATACCTTTCTCCTTTTTGGGACACCAGCATAGCACCACCACAAGAACCATGTCTTCTTCTAGCTCCATCAAAGTACAGTTCCCAAACCTGACTGTTCTGATCTTCTGAGTCAGCATCCTTGAAAAGGTTGGGCTCTATAGCATCATTTTCTTGTAACAAGTAGTTTCCCAAACTAGAATTCCAAACAACATGCTCTGATTCTCTTTCATCTAAGAAAATATCAGGGATATCTCCTATCTTAGTGCTTGTTTCACTAAAGGTTTGGAAATCAATGTCATCAAATATAGGGTAGTTTACATTGATGGCATTGGACACATATGGCTCTATATGGTGTGCTGCTAATGGTTCTGATTTAATGGTGACCTTGGTCCCATACCTTGTATGAAATAACATGTGAGACCAATTAGAAGATAGGTAACCTCATATCTTAGCTATAAACTCCCTTGAAAGACATATAGAAAATAATGCAGGGAGATCTATGATATATATATCAAGGAGGATTGAAAAATTAGGACTAGCATGCAGGATTAGATTGGTATCCCTGGCCACCCCTATAGTATTGACTGAGGATCCATCAAGTTGGGTAACCTTCTTTTGGAAGGGCTCATATTTTAGTCCTAATTGGTTAGCTATTTTCTTGGGCATTACAGTGCTAGTAGCTCCACTATCTACCATACAATTATGCACTAAAGATTTTCCAATGATTAAAGCTACATAAAAGGGAGGTGGCTTTGAATTCCTACCTTGTGTGGCATTGCCTTTGGAGTTGCTACTTGGAGCCTCCTTTTCTTGATCAGTGTTGACCAACACTGGCTTTGCAACTTCTTTTGCAGGTTGAGGAGTTGTTACTTCTGACATGGCCTTCTTCAAAATTTTAGGTTGTCCTAGAAGAGCCAAAGAGTCCCACATGGACATGGTGACATTCACCTTCTTCATGTTGTCTATAGTATTGAATGGTGTCACAGTGTGTACTCTTTGTTGTATCTTTGGCATGATGGGCTCTACCTCTTTGGAATGCTGGCCTTCTTTGCTTGTAATGACAAGAGCCTCCTTAGGTGTGATGGGAGTAGCTTGCTGCAGTGGCTCTGGAGATGTAGTATCTTTGGAGTTGGAATCCACTCTCTCCATGTCTTGAGCTCTTCTTTTTGCTCTTGTAAAGGCAACAAAAGAAACTTCATCATTGACTCCATTGAAGTCTGGTTGCTCCCAATTAAAGAGAGCAGTCTCATTCTCTTGTGATTCTTGTTGAGGAACTAACCCATTGGATGAAACCTCTGATTGAGCTTGTGAGGCATTTTGAACCATTAGAGCTTGGTTCATCCATCCATTTGAACACGTAGCCTAATTATGAGGCTGATTACAAGGAAAACACCATTCATTCTCCATAGCCACATTGTTTTGCTAGGAACCACATCCCTCACCAAATTAGCAAAATTTAGAGGTGCAGGGTTATATGGTTGGAATGGTCTTTGATTAAAAATTTGTCTTTGTCCTTGATAGCCTCCTTGGTACGGTGGCCTATTTTGTTGATAAGGTTGTCCTTGATTTTGATATTGCTGATTAGGACCTTTGCCTTGTGACTGAAATGGTGGTCTAATTTCTTGACCTTGCTTCTTTAAATTTGTGACCTCTTTAGTCAAGGTCTGCAACAAGTTAGTCATTTCTTGCTGACTGCTTTGTTGAATACTCTTTATTTCTTGTAACTCTTGAGAGAAACTAGCCCTTAGCTCTTGACCACTAGTACTAGCTTGGGGTGCCAAAATGGTTGGGATAGGGGTAAATGGGGGTAATTGGGCAAGTGCAATGGCTTGAAGGCTAGGAAAGATGGGCATTGGAGGCCTTCTAGAAATCATTCTTGCTTGGATCAAACAATTTTCAGCCCTGACAGTTATGTCAAAAGCTTGGGGTAGAGAAGTACCACCCATAGACTGGATCATGATAGAAATTTGACCATTTAGGCTTTGTAAATAGTAAAGGAAGGTGTGGTCAGCTGATGGTCTCATTGAGACTAGGATTCTATTCCATGTTTTAAGGAATCTACTATTATAATCTGTCATTTTCTCTTGAGGGTCTCTCTTAATAGTTGTTAACTGTTCAACTAGAGACAAATTATCTAATTTATCCTCAAAATGTTTACTTAATGCATCCCCTAACTCATCCCAAGAAGTAATAGAACCAATAGTTAGAGTTATAAATCATTCTAGAGCCTAACCTTTTAAAGAGGCTGCTAATAACTTTGTGGCCACATCCTCTTGAGTAATGTTGTGTATGCTACAGATGGTGGTCACATCTCTTATGTGCTCAAAAGAAGTTGTCTGCCCCTCACCTGTGAAATCGGGTATACTCTTAAGTGTCACCAAGGGAACATCATGATGTTGAGCAAAGGCCAATGGGATGCCTTGATTGAATGGTGCAAAAGAAAACTATCTAGCCATTGTAGTAGTTGGAATCTGAAGATTGACAACTATATGAGCTGTATTTGTTGCTGGATTGGAATCTTCCTCTAGATCTCAGGTTAGAGATCTCCCTCTTCTTCTGGAATGAAAGGGAAAAGGTCTCCTTTCTAAAGTATCAAGAGGTGTTAATTGAACTCTTCTTGCAGGGGATGTCCTTTGAGTTGACGTACCTTTGTGACTTCTTGAGGGAAACTCTAAAAAATTGGTGGGTTTTGAGCTTCTAGTCTCAATATTTTTCATAAAACTTTGAACAAGGTAACCTGGATCTTTGAAATCAATGGAGTCACCAGATATACTTGATAGAATGGCTTCTAAAAGCCTACACTATGTAATTTTCATATTAGAGATAGCATATCTTTGAATTTGAATAACTTCTAGTCCCACCAGGCCTACCAAAAATGTTATACACTAAGTTTGCACCCTTTGTTTCAAGCTCTCTTGGTCTTGATAACTTAGTATAACATGGGAATCATCTCTAGGTTGTGGGACCTTTGCTAACTAAGATGAGACCTCCAGGTTCTAGGTTGGTTCCTCTTGGATAATCACCTTAATTTGCTTCCTGACATGAAAGTAAAACTTTTGGAGGGAAAGGGTTAGAAGGAATGCTTGAAAAGGGAAATAACATGAAAGAAAACTACCTAATAGGTGATACACCAAAATTAGGGTTTGGATCTCAGCATAGAGGAATGAGACCAATGGAGAAATTAGGTCTACTAAGTCACAACTCACTAGATAGGCTTGTATAAGTGTTTCATAGGAGGGTCTGAACAAAAGACACAACTTATGACCTGCAAGCAAACATCCTTTTCTGTAACTAGGTGTAGGAACAAGACAAGACTGCTAGGGGTTGTAGTATACCCACAAAACATCTAAATCAGATCAGACATAGTAACACACAAAATCATAGAAAATGAGAGGGACTATGAACCCCAATTTCCATTAACAACATTCATAAACTTCAATCCAATAAGAGCTAATCAAGATAGTGAAGATAGGGATAGAACAAATATCACAAGTACCTCAAGAATGCCTTGATCATCAATGGGAGATTACAAAGAGTAGAAGAACCAGAGGGTAGAACAAATACCACAAATGGCTTTCTGAGAAAAGATGACTTCCTTGCAAAAGTGGGCTTCTCTCCTTTACAAAAATGAACCTCTTGAGCACTAAGGCTCCACAAAAAAATATATACAACACTCACTACCCACAGGCAGAAGTCCAAAACTGACCTAACCAAAGTTATAAATTCTTACAATATAATAATAAACTGTAAAGTACAAGATAACATCAAATTCACTGAGAACACTTGGCAATCAAATCATATCTTCTTTTGCATGTATCCATCTTGTACTGAGCTCACTTGAAGACACAACAACCTTGACTCAACTGCCCACCTACAACTCCACTAAGCCATGAAGGCTTCAAATCCAATCCTGGTATGATACCTAGGTCTAAAATGATTAACCCTACAAAGGTGGTGCCAAGCTCATTAAAGCTTCAACAAGACGTGGTACCCTATGAAATCCATGGTGCCAATGATCAAATTGTCTACTTATTATCTTTCAACCATCCTTGTCATGAGGAATTCAATTTCAGCTACCCATTTGTCATGTGTGGTCCCAAAATGCAAACCCTAGCAAAGTCCTCACAGAGATATTCAAATTCAAATATTAACAGCTAGCAGATATATTTTAAAACATGACCATTGATGAATAGCCCTCCCAGTAGATGAACGGCCCAGATGTGCCCCTTTAAAATAGCTTAAAATCCTTTCTGACAAGTCGACCGCCACCACGGCAGTCAACGGCCAATGAAATGCGAGCAAATCAGCAAGAGGACCCACCGTAAGAGCCTTGGCAAAATAAAGTAAGATCAACGGTTGGCACATCATCTCATGTGTCAGAGAAACCTTATGAGATTATATGCCAACCATTGGATCCTTTGAGATGTCAAAACCTTTGACCACTTGAAAGAACCTAGCCCTACTGACAAATAATTTGACTCAACACATGCCGACCAATCAAAAGCTACTGAATCGGATGAGGTAGCGTCGGTCCCACTAACACACTGAAGCGCTATAGACATGGAAGATCTAACATTCATCTTAAGATCTCAATCTCTGACACCAGCCTATGCGAAGATTCGCCAGCCGTTGGATCCTTCTAACTGGGACCCCACTAAAGTGACCGTCGGACTTCCACGTGAATACATGACTGAAGAAAAGCTAACCATCGCTAGGTCGCAAGAAGTTAAATGGTGACAGGGAAATACTTAGCGATTATGAGAATTGTTGTATTCACTAATTTTTCAAATAAAAAGGGGACTGTTGAAAAGAAATAGAGAACTAGTGACTAGGCCAATAGGAAATTAGCGCACATGGGAAATGTAAACCTTTAGTGGCTAAAAAAGGTAATAAAGAATTAGAATGGGCCAAAGGGTTTTGAGGGTTTTAAAAGGTTCCCAACACAATGACTAGTTTTATGAATATTTTGACCTATAGACCAGGGACTTGAAATAATTGTAGAGGCCAGGAAACAAAACATGAGGTCATGAAACTTTCAGAGATGCTCGACAGGAGTAAAACAGAGACTTTAGAATAGATTTTAGCCTAATTTGCATGGATATGAAAATTAGGGTAACACTAAGAAAGAAAAGTATAACATATTAAATTCTATTCTACAAAAATCTATGATGATAGGAACTCCAAAATTATTTATGCCTATTTGGAGGAAATATTGAAATAGTTGAAAAATGCTCAACCAAGAAAATTGAATGGATATATTTTTACTCCAAGTTATTCTCAATGTTCTGATCATTTTTCTACCATTTTTCCAACCATTTTTGTAGGCAAACAACATATTTACTAATTAAAGATCAAATTTAAAAATCACTACTTACTAAATCTTAAAATGAATAACTACTTACAAATTTGGGATTGACATTAGTTTGTATGAGACCATTTCTTACCAAGCTATGTGTTTAGTAATAAATATTTTCATTGTCATTGTAAGCTTCTATAATTTCTCTTACAACTATTTTTCTTCACATGAGACATGGAAATGAAAAAACATGGAAATAAATCTAGAAACAAATTTGGAAGAAAAATAAGTGCACCATAAACATTGGCTTCATCATTTTGAAGCCACTTTTTCTATCAAGACTCAATAACCATGATTGGGCATCTAAAGTTGTCAACTTTACCTCCTTCATTTCAACTATCAAATCTGGATTAAAATTTTCATCCAAAAATCCTCTTCTAATTTTGTCAGATGCCATAACAGCGAGGATGAGTTCATTTCTATTTCGGCTTGTATTGACAATAGCTTTAGCAAAGATGATTTTCACCAAAATGACCCCAAAGTTGTAAACATCAAAATTATCTATGAGTTGAAAGTAATCATGGTAATTTGGGTCTATATACCCTGGTTTACCTTTTGACATAGTTGTGATGTACGAGAGGTTTCCAGGCAAGAGTTTGGAAAGCCCCAAATCTAACAACTTTTGCCCCAAAATTTTTATCTAGAAGAATGTTCACAAATTTGACATCTCTGTGTAATATGGGTGGATATAAACCATGCAAGAATGCCAAATCCTAAGAAGTTTCTATAGAAATTTTTAAATGAGTTTCCCAAGGAAAACCTTTTGGAGCTCTATGACTCCCATGAAGATGATCGACCAAGGTCCCATTCACCATGAATTCATAAACTAGCAGTAGGATAGGACTCCCTAGACTGCTATAGCCATAAATATCCATATGATTGGGATGTTCCAGATAGGATAAGATCTGTACCTCATTAACAAGGAACTACTCAACACTCTTCTAGTTTTGCTGGTAAAGCTTCATTATTGCCACACTTCGTCTCTCTTTAAGATTGCAACAAAAAACCTAAACCATGATCACAAACCACTTTCTTGACATCTTTGGAAATTTTATGCATGAGACTAGTTTCGGGAGTGTAAGAAAGGTTTTCCCTATGTACAAATGTGAGAAACCTCACAGGGAAAGCCTATCAGCTAATTATAAAGACTTCATATTGACATGTTAGTAGATCATCACTTGGTTATAAAGGGAAAATAATGTGGCACTTCTTAATACCATTTTACAGAACATAAGTTGTATTGGATTTTTTTGTGGTATAACATAAGAGGACATTGTAATATTATTGTCCACACGGATAGGGGAATTCCTATGATGTGGAACTTACATTACATTGGTTTGACTGTGGATTTCAAAAAGGTTGTGTTTAATGTTGTGGACTTCAAATGATATTATTTTTGGTTAAGATCTCAACTTGAATGAGAAAAGGGGAAAAATTCTACGGCATATATTCATTGGTATGAATGAGGATTTCGAACCCTACTTTATACCCGGTACCATGGATGATGCAAAAGCAGTTAAAGAGTTAGTTATCATGTTGAACTGTCATGTGGATTTTTACTTTGTTGTTTTACTTGAAGATTGCAACATGCTGGTTGTTTGTGCTGAGAGTAGTGGGATTTTCAATAGATTTCATGGGTTTACTTCATAGGTTTGGTCAATGTTTCACATCAACAAATAATTAATATTCTTTATTTTAACTTGAGTGATGTTAATTCAAAAACAATAAAAACTATGGTGAAATCATTTTATTGCTCAAAAGTTATAATCAGTTTTACATTTTGATTGACTGTTATGAAATGACACTGTGAGTTAGTTTTTGACTTTAGGAAATAATGTGGAAAGATTTTGTGAAATGATGCTTGAGGGTTTGATAACACTAGTTTCCATTTGGGTTGAAAGAGTTCAACATAAATAGTTTTTTCTATTGATTAACTTGCATTCTAAAGGTGAAAATGTTACATAAGTTTCTTAGGGTTGGTAACCCTAACTCGAGAATAGTAAATGTTTGTGTTCTCTTAGAGATTTGAAAATTATTATTTTTTTCTTCAGAATATTAGCTTTGTATATTCAAGGTAAATAGTTTCATTTTGAAACATATGTGCATACATTGATAAAACTCAACCTAGGGTTTGATAAATTGAACGATTGGTAATATCTCTCATAGTAAAGGATTTTTTATTGTATAAATCCTAACTAGAGTCTATTACCTTATTTTGAGGGTTACAATTGAAAATTTTTATAGGGACAACCACATGTTTCTTAATATTTCTTTAGACAAATAGTTAAAAATTAAAATGCAGATCTTTTCTTCTATACTACTTTGTTTGTCATATCACTTATTTGAATTTCTTCTTCACATGTAAAAATAAGACATAATTATTTTATATAATAGAAAATAGGTATGCCTTGAAATACATAGGAAGAAGAGAAATAAAAGAGATAGAAGAAACAAAGAAGAATAGGGGATATACTATGAAGAGGTTATCTTGTGATATCAGTTTGTGATTGAATATATTGCATATCATTTTGTAAAATTAGAAAGGTGCTAATGTTATAGTTGCAAGTCAATAGTACAAAATATTGTTACTAGCCCTTGTTGTAAACTCATATGATCTTCATGAAGATAGGATTTGGTGCTCATTGCAGTTGGAGATGCTAAATACACCTTGTAACAAAGTTGGTTATCTTTGGAATAAATAAAAGGATTACAAGATTAGAGTGGTTTTTTTTCCTAGGAGGGACAAATATTTGCGTTATGTGATGTCATTTGTCTTTCAGTTTGCTTTTTTTTTGGATGCTCTGATACTTAAGTTTAGCTGTCATTTCATATTTTGTCTCAGTCCATTCTATGTTCACTATTGTTATTAATAATTGGCTAGTTTAAAATAATTCTAAAGGATTTTTTGTTATTGATTGGATAATCATTTGCACATGTTTTGATATAAATCAATTGACTATATCTCGAGTCATCTTTGAAATCTTTGAATCTTCATGATTGAATCATGCCTGGGTACACAACATAGTCAAAAGTTGTAAAGTGGTACATTTGCAAAAAAAAATAATGACTCTAATTTACCACCCCCCCTCTCACAGTGAATCCAATTCTAACACACTTATCCTCAACAAAACTATGGAAAATGACATAATTTGGCTGGGGAACCATAATTGGCATTCTGGACATGGACATTTGGCTAGAAGGTCCCAAATTCAGTGACCATAGAATGTTCTTTATCCCTAAAAATAGAAGGGAAATCATCAAATTAGAGAATATTTTAACCAAAAACACTATAATCAGAAGCTGACCAACACCCAAATTTTCACTCCCTCCACTAGAAAAAATCCTTATTCAAGACATGTCTAGAGTATGAATCCCCACAAGATTCTCAACCAGCCTCTACGACCACATTTGCTAACAAACACATTAATAATAGAAAAATTCAGATAAATGTCCAATAGAAAGTGACAAAATAGGAATGCATGGGATAGTTTGGATGGTCATGCTTCTCTTATCTAATATTATCTATCATTAGATGAAAAAATCAGCTTCCTTCAGTGTAATAATAAAAATATTAAGGAATTTTTTTTAAATATAATTTTTAGTTACTTTTTATTGTTCTTTAATTTAATTTAATTTTATTATAAATAGATATTTCTATTTAATTAGTTTTAAAGTACATTATTTACAACAAAAAGTATGAGGATACTAGATCATTCTGTAAGAGTCATACAGGAGTGTCTAGAAGTACAATTTAAATAAAAATATGGGCAAAGCCTAAAAGAAGAAGTAGAAGGAAAGAGAACCAACCACTAAGTGATTGAAGTACTAGCTAGTGGAGGAAGTGAAGGATCTCTATTATATTTTCAACCACATACATCAGTGGAGTCAAAAGTGTCATCGGTAATAGACCACCCCTCCTCATTAAAAGCAACAACTTCTTCTTTCTTAGTCTCCTTCATGGATAGAAAAATGGAAAAAGAAAGCAACGTAAATTATTTAGATGAACTAGGCCAACCTAAATATCCATCAATATTTGGTTATCCCTTGTTCCACCACTAGTCAAAGGTTTGGCACCTCTTGTGTTCCAACCTAAAATAAAACCACCACATGGTACTAGAGAGAATCGGAATATCTAACCTAAAAATATCTTTTACCATCGAACTAGTGATGAGGTTTCTAGGAATAAAGAGTGTGCAAGTAGTGCACAGAGGATCTATGACCACTCTTCCTATCATGAGGTAGAGACTAATCACTGAAAGCAGAGGGGTTGAACAACTTCCTAGTAACTCTACATGGGGCATTTCCCTAATGCTGTAAAAATCCTACAAGTGGGCCCTTCAACCATAAATTAACTAGCTTGTAATTTAGTTTAAATCATCGCATTGTTACAAATAAAATCTTTAGTATACAAATATGCATGGATATCAAGAGAGATGTGAGGAAAAATTACAACATTCCTATCTTTCCATAAAGTGAAGAGGATTTCCACCTTGAAAGCATGTCAAACTTGTGTGAATTTGAAGGGAAACCAAGGGGAATCCTTCAGAAAAATCATATGCCAAAAGAAAGGCTTAGGCTAAAAGAGATAGAAAAAATGATGTATCAATTTCCACAACTATTGGGATCCTTTGTAATACCAAAGGAGGTGCATGAAAGTCTCAGGTTGCCTACAAAATGGGCAGTGGGAATATCATAAACCATACAAAATGACACAACTTAGCATCAATAATGGCAATCCAAATAGTGTGAAACCTATGACATAACACAAACTAGAAGCATTTTAAATACCACATGAGATTTAAAGTTATTAGCATAGTAAAATGTGGAACAAGACAATGATAGCCCAATCTGGGCTTATAGTTACAAAAGGATGTGTTTGGAAACCACCACCAAAGCCTAACTGAGTCAATGATTAGCTTGGGAAGCACATTTTCTATGTACTACTAACAAAACCAAGTCAAAGGTTTGACGATCAAGATGGTTGAACCAAAATTAGTCCTACACATCTTCGTAGGAGAAAAGATTCATAGTAGCTCTACAAAAATCTCTCGAGGAGTACAAATTTCATGGTTGTACAAAATCATAGTGCACAAGTTCTAGGAATTGAAGGAACATAGGATAATTGGAGCTCTTGCACCTGATTAAGAGGCAAACACCATATAATATGTTAGTTAAAGGATAGACCATCTCTGAAACTAGCCTCGTCCAAGCAAATCGAAGGCTTAAAAAATTTCCAAGCCCACCAATTTTATTTGTGATAAAAGTGTCTTGAATATACATGCCATGCTTCATTAAGGGAAGGGATTAAAATTCAATCACCTTCTATGTTGGTCTATATTCTAGATAACCCAAATAAATGCAATGCTTGAGATGAAATTTTCTAACCTCAATGCTAGAAATAGAACAAATAACTCATGTTTGGCACACAAGGAAAGACCTTTTTTTAATGTGGAAAGGAAACTAGGACCTCTAAACTCTTTAAGAAGACAACAATAACTCCCAGATAACCCTATATAAACTATGGCATTCAACACCTAAAGCCAACAAAAAATCTTTTTTGAGTTTTTCCAATTCATTGTATGAGGCCTTTAAAGGTGTCCCAGAAAGAAGAATAGTATACACTTTAATGAAAATGTGGAATTTTCTAGCTAGTAAGAGAGGCTTGGTAATCTAGTATGCTAGCATTTTATCAATCCATCAAATAACTGCATTGTAAAGGTCCATTATGGAACATTGAATTTAAAAAGGTATCCCCCAAAAATTAAACATATCCCTATGTTGAATCCACTTCTATCCATATTAAATAATTGAAGGAAGAGATGGAAGGAAGGATTTCCTATAACATTGGGCTTTGTTCCATTGAATCGTCAATCCATAAGAAAAAAAAAAGGTGTCAAGGCATTGTAGTGTTTCCTATAAATTTTTGGCGTCCTCAACCAAGGTGAGGAAAGAATCATGTATGAAATGCTCATTGACAAGATGAGAAAGTGACTCGACTAGGGGAAAAATCCTAACTCATCCTGTAGAAATAGAAAATGTGAGAAGGTAACCAAATCCTTCAATAACTAATACATACAATGAAGGGACTAAAGGATAACCTTGGAAAATAGACCTATAAATACCAAAGGTCAATGACTATCATGCACTAATTGTGATGCATGTTGAACCATCTATAAAAAGTATTTGAATAGATTAATGAAATGGGGTACCAAACACTAGGAATTTGAGCATCACAATAATGAAAGGACATTCAATATTATCATAAGCCTTATAAAAATAAATTTCAAATGAAAAAAGTGGAATTCTTCTCTGAGTGTCAAGCTCATTCCATGCCTTCCAAAACTACAATAATGTCACCCAAAATGAACATAGATTTAATGAAACCAACCTTATCAAGTGAAATACTTTACAAGAGAATATATCTAATATTGAGAGAAATGGCTTTGGTAATTATTTTATAAGAAAAAGTAAGAAAAGAAATGGCTCGCTACTTATAAATATCTTCAAGATCACTAACCTTAGGTATGAATTTTCAATGTTCCCGTTATTGATTGGTTGACCAAGAGATTAAGTATAAAGCATTTGGTCACAAAAATACTTTTGAGATTTAAAAATCTAAGAAGGAACAACATAGATACATTCCTTTAAGGTTTGATCACTATGATTGGAATTTCTCTACATAGTGACACCTTCTTATTATGTTTGACAAAGGTTTGGAGATTATTGTGTAGCCCAAATAGTATCATTTGGCCATCCTTTATATGCTTGATGTCAAGTGAGGAATGATGTTCCCTAAGAGGAAAGAAAAACTCTTTAGATATACAATATGTCACCTTGAGCCAATGTAGTTTGGATTTGATTTGAGCTCTCTGTGTAGTATAACTATCAACACTTTTCTTGTAATGATAGATTTGAGCAATCCAAACTTGTAACTTAGGTAGAAAGTGTTGGCTTCTAGAGAATCTATGACATTACACAAATCTATAGTGTGTTGGGACTTCAAAATTTTCACATTTTGAAGTACCCTTGATAAAGAAAAGTAATCACAACACATACCATTCCCATATGAAGGATTAGTTCATAGGTCGTCACCAAGCTTTTGTATTCGATATACCTTCGCCATTTAAAACTAAATATTTTCTAACATTTTCCATGGTTTTATAATATTTTCTAACTACAATTTTCTTACTATAGTTTTCTAACATTATCTAGCAAAAACTAAGTTTTTTAAATTAAAAACTATTGAAAACAAAAAACTAACTAAGATAATTGAAAAATATATAATTTACAATAAGAAAATAAACATAAGAAAAAAGAATAATGTGCACCTGGTATCAATGATGGTCGAAAGAGGTTGAAAGTGCTCATGAAATGATAATGTTAGTTTGGGTCATCACAAGGTTCACTCTAACACCTAGGTTCCACAAGCATGGTAAAAAGGTTTTGTGAAAATGACTATTACCACCATAACTTTATTAAAAATTTGGCCAAAGGGGTCTTTGTATGAAGGGGGTGTTTGCACAATTAAGACCCCTGTGTAGGGTAGTTCGATCGAAGGGGGTTTATGCACGAAGACCCATGTGTGGGGTAGTTTGATTGAAGGGGTGTCTTTGTGCAAATAGCCAAAAGTTAGTGTATTTTTGTGAAGACCTTAACTCCCTTCACCCGAAGACACCTCTTTGCGCGAAGCGGTCAAAATGTAAAAAAACTCATGCCTAATTTTCTTTCATTCCCAAAAGTAGGATACACTATTGTCAGATCACCCATATGCCTTCTTATATATGTAAGGTCATAAAATACCATGATAAGAAGGAGATAACTTATCACCCACACAATGTAGAATCACATGTCCATAGAAGAAATGTGTGTCATCCTCCATTATGAAATAAAGTATGTGCAACATGTGGAGGATGATGATGTTAGAAAGTAAAGATCCCCAAGATAACTGAGAGGGTGGGGGGGGGGTGAATCAGTTATCTGATAATTTAACCATTCAACTACTTTAAACAATATAATTAATGTACTAATCAACCATAGGAAGATAACCATACACAATTGCACAATAACACAAGATATGTTGACTAGGGAACCTCCTGAAAGGAGTAAACCCTGGTGGCAATGATGCCCACAAAATGATGCACTAATATGAAAGTTCCTTGTTAGAGAATGGAGCCTGTTAGGAGTCTTATGAAATACATTAAGTACATATAAATCCCTGTTAGGAGATTTTGAATCCCTATTAAAAGATTCTAACCCGGTTAAGAGTTTATGGAAGACAGAAGGACCCACTGCGCAAACAGCTTCAAGGCAAGATATCTGAACCCACTGTCCAAAAGACCTTAGAATTATTCAACAAAATAATATGAAATATATTACCTCCTTCACACTATGCCAAAACCGCACTCTCTTCTACACAAGATCACAATTCCAGATCTCTGTACTCACAAGTCTTCCTTCATCACTAAATTAGCTCTTTTCTTCACTTCATGCATATATTCACATCTCAACCTTCAAAATACATATTTCAACAAGGAAAAAATTCCTTATTATATACCAAACTCAAATAATTACAAATGAGTCGGTCCTCAATTACAAAATAATAATTTCTACATGCTACACACAAAATTTCACATAAAACTGTCGGCTTCCAGATACTGTAACTTTCTCCAAACATATCTTCAAAGTTTTCACTATGAACCACATCATCATTAATGATTCTCCAACATCCCTTTAACTACACAAAATCAGATTCCATCCCAGCTAAGAGATATCCTTCGATTTCTGAAAATCACTTCATAGAAACACTGTCTAAACACTGCTTTCACCAAAATGCTCATAACTCTTATGAATGAATGAATTTATTTTTGCATTTTTAACCATAGGTTAATAAAACACCAAAGAACATACCATCAACTACACAAAATCCAATCTATAATAAAACATGTGTACAAAACAAAATTGTACTTGCTTTGCTGCTGATATCCAGAATATCACTGTGTTGACATCAATGACAATCCAAGTCATGAATGCAACAACAACTGCTATAGAATGACTGCCAAAATACTTTGCATTCATTCCTAACAATCTCCCCCATTGGAATTGATGGCAACATAGATGAAAAACATCCAATGTTCCAAAAATCCAATACTGCAACATCACTACAAAATATGAAATTAAATCTTGCTTCATTTTCCTATTCAGCTCTCTCATACAATCCACAATGTTTTTCATGTATATCTCTCCCCCATTGACATCAATGATAGAAATTCCATCACTAAGTCAACAACAACTTAATGTCAAAAGACACTTTTCAGAAAAATACAATAACAAGAGTCCTCATGACTGAGCTCATAAACTCCCCCATAGAGGAAGTTCCAACATCCAATCTAGAAAAAAGATAGGGCTCATATACCACTGGATGAATGCAATCATCTACATCAATTCTCAAAAATAGGTTGGGGCATAACCCCAAGCATACCTCTCAGATACACAAATGTATCCTTAGGTAAAGGTTTTGTAAATATATTTGCTATCTGTTCCTTTGTGCTTATGTACTCCAATCTTACTTCTTTTTCTGCAACTTTCTCTCTTACAACATGATACTTGATCTCAATATGTTTAGTCTTAGAATGTAAAACAAGATTTTTTGACATACTTAACCAAGAGACCAATTTTCCTCCAAGAAAAAAGGCTCCACCACTGGTGCTTTTCTTGTCATCAATGCTGCCTCCCCAATCTACATCAATATAGGCACATAAAGTAAAATCATCAGAATTCTCATACCATAATCCACAATCCATTGTTCCTTTCAAATATCTCAATATCCTCTTTACTGCTACATAATGTGATTCTCTAGGTTATGCTTGAAATCTTGCTACAATCCCAACAGAATGTGCTATATCAGGTCTTGTATGTGTCAAGTACTGCAATCCTCCAATCATAGATCTGTATTTTTTCTGCTCAACTGCTGGTGTCTCATCTTTGCTAGATAACTTATGTCTAGTTACCATAGGTGTTCCAACAGGTTTAGAATCTTCCATTCCAAATCTTTTCAATAAGTCATTCAAATACTTAGTCTGACTTAAAAATATACCTTCCTTGCTTTGTGTTATCTGTAATCCCAAAAATTATTTCATTTCTCCAATCATGCTCATCTCAAATTCAGTCTTCATTTCATCTGCAAATTTGTCACTAGCTTCATCTTCTCCTCCAAAGATAATATCATCAACAAATATAACTATAACCAACAAACCATTCTCAATTTCTTTTGTGTATAAGTTACTATTTTTTGTTCCTTTTATAAATCCCAATTTCAATAAATACTTATCCAATCTTGCATACTAGGTTCTAGGTGCTTGTTTCAATCCATATAAAGCTTTCTTTAACTTACATACCATATCTCCTTCTTGTGTCAAAGGAAAACCTTCAAGCTGCTCAATGTAGACTTCTTCTTCCAATTCACCATTAAAAAATGTTGACTTTACATCCATCTGATACACTTTGAATTTCTTGTAAGCTACATATGCTAGAAACATTCTCACTGCTTCAAGTCTGGCCACAGGTGCAAAAGTTTCTTCATAGTAAATTCTTTCTTGTTGTGAATATCCTTTACATACCAATCTTTCTTTGTTTCTTATCACTTCTCCTTGTTCATTCATCTTGTTTCTGAATACCCACTTTGTTCGAATCACATTCTTGTCTTCAGGTCTAGGGACCAATTCCCATGTCTTGTTTTTTTTAATCTGCTCTATTTCTTCTTTCATAGCATTAATCCAATGTTCATCTTCACAAGCTTCATTAGTAGTCTTAGGTTCAATTTGAGAAATCAAACATAAATGTACCTTATTTTGAGTCAAAACTCCTCTATCTAAACTTCTAATAACTTGCTCAATAGAGTGATGTCTTGAAATATACCTGTTAGGTGTCATAGTTACTGATCTTGTTCCAACTGTAGATTCTTCTCTGCTTTCTTCTCTATTTTCTTCTTTGTTTTCTTCTTTGTTTTCTTCTTTGTTTTCTTCTCTATTTTCTTCAGTATGACTTTCATTCAGCAAATCACTGTTAGTTTCAAAAAATAATTCTGCATTTTCAATGTTAGGCTGAGGTTGTGCTTCTCCATCAGATTCATAATCAAGCATTCTTTCCTGAATTTTAAACTTCTCATCAACTTTTACATTTTCACTTTCAACAATAGTCTTAGTTCTTTTGTTATAACATCTATATGCTTTGCTTTTTAAAGAATATCCAAGAAATATTCCTTCATCACTTGTAGGATCAAACTTTCCTATATCATCATCTCTCTTAATATAACATTTACTTCCAAAAATTCTAAAATACTTAACAAAGGGTGCATGTCCAAACCATAATTCATAAGGTGTCTTGTTTGTATCTGCTCTGATTTGTACTCTGTTCATAGTGTATACTATTGTGTTCACTACTTCTCTCCAAAAAGTCTTAGCCAAATCATTTTCAAACAATATAGCTCTTGCTGCTTCAGTTATTGACCTGTTCCTTCTTTCTGCAATACCATTTTGTTCTAGTGTTCTAGGGATTGAAAGTTGTCTCTAAATACCATTCATTTCACAAAAAGTATTATACTCTCTAGATGTAAATTCACCACCTCTATCAGATCTTAGACACTTAATCTTCATTCCAGATTCATTCTCAATTTTTCTTTTCATGATCTTAAATTTATCAAATGCTTTAGATTTTTCTTTCAAAAATGCAATCCACATCATCCTTGTAAAATCATCAACAAGAATCATAAAATACCTTTCTCCATAGAATCCTCTAGTCCTAGTAGGACCACTCAAGTCTATATGAACAATCTCCAGCTTCTCTGTCGATGTGAACTTCTTGCTGGGAAATGAACTCCTTTTCTACTTTTCCATCATACATTCTTTGCAAATCATGTTAGTAGGTTTCATAATTCTAGGTAAATCTCTTACCGCAAGTGTAGTGCTCACCTTGACAATATTGTCAAGGTTTATATGACAAAACCTTTTATGCCATAACCAACTGTCATCAATCTTAGTTATCAAACATGTCATCTCAGTAGGATTCAACTGAAATACAGTACCTCTAGTTCTGAATCCTTTTCCAATTAGATTTCCATCTTTATCTTTTATCACACAAGTTTTCTCAGCAAACCAAACTTGATAACCCTTATCAACCAATTGTCTAATGCTTAGTAGATTATGTCTCAATCCATCAACAAAGTAAACATCATCAGTGTTAGTCTTTCCATCAAGAGTAATAGATCCTATACCCTTAATCAAACAAGGTGCATTATTACCAACCCTAACAATTCCTCTGTCATAATTATCTAACTTAACAAACTTTCTTTTATCTCCAGTCATACGATGTGAACAACCACTATCTATAATCCAATCAGATTTCTTTTCAACTTGAGAAACTAATGCTTTTTCTTCCCTTTCATTAGATTCAGAACTTTCTTCTTTAATTGCTACAAATCCTATTTCCTCAAAGTTATCATTATCACTGTCACTTAAATGGCTTTCAATTCCTGCTTCAAGATCTTCATCATTTGCATAATAACATTCTTTAGATCTCCTAGGTTTAAAGTTTCTTCTATACTTCTTAACTCTTTTAGGACATTTAGATGCAAAATGACCATATTCTTGACAAGTCCAACATTTAAATATTTTCTTACCATCTGGTTCTCTTTTTACAAGTAATGCAATACCTTCTTCAATCTTCTTATCTTCCTCAGATTTAGATCTGCTACTGCTAGCATAATCTCCATTCACACTAGTACTTCTTGTAGGTCTAATGTTAAGAGCACTGAATGCTATCTCCATTCTAGGTAGCTCTTCTAATAATCTCAAATTCATCTCTGTTGTTTCTAATCTTCCAAGAAGAGTCTCTCTTGAAAAGTTTGATGTACAAGGTATCACTTGTTCAATCATCTGTGTTGTCTGCTTGAGTACTGGTGTCAAAGTTCTCAAAATTTTCCATATCACTTCATTCTCTATCTTATCACCTCCACAAGACTTTATTCCTATTACAATCTCAGACATCCTACCAATATAGCTTCTAATAGATTCATCTTCCATCATTCTGATATCTTCAATTGCACAAATCCAATTATGTAATCTAGCCTTGTTTGCATGTTCATCACCTTCAAAAGTAGAATGTAAAGCTTTCCAAATTGCATGAGATGTTTTCAAACATCTTACCTAACTATATTCATTCTCTGGTAGTGCTGACAAAAGTTATTCTCTTGCAAGTATGTTACACATGAATAGATCTAGTTCATCTTTAGTTCATGCCTCTAGATTGTCTTCCTCAATGATAGTCTTCTCATTCTTTGTAATCAAACAATAAATTGGTCCTAAACACAATAGATGTGTCTTCATCTTTTCTTTCCAGCTATCAAAATTTACTCCATCAAACTTAGGGCTTTCTTTTCTGAAATTCACCATGGATATCCTTAAGTTGTTAAAATTTTCTTTCAAGGACCTGCTACTCTGATACCAATTGTTAGAAAGTAAAGATCCCCAAGATAACTAAGAGGGGGGGGGGGGGGGGTGAATCATTTATCTAATAATTTAACCATTCAAATACTTTAAACAATATAATTAATGTACTAATCAACCATAGAAAGATAACCATACACAATTGCACAATAACACAAGATATGTTGACTAGGGAACCTCCTGAAAAGAGTAAACCCTAGTGGGAATGATGCCCACAAAATGATGCACTAATATGAAAGTTCCTTGTTAGAGGATGGACCCTGTTAGGAGTCTTATGAAATACATTCAGTACATATAAATCCCTATTAGGAGATTTTGAATCCCTGTTAAAATATTCTAACGCAGTTAAAAGTTTATGGAAGACAGAAGGACCCACTGCCCAAACAACTTCAAGGAAAGATCTCTAAACCCACTATCCAAAAGATCTTAGTATTATTCAATAGAATAATATGAAATATATTACCTCCTTCACACTGTGCCAAAACCACACTCTCTGCTACATAGGATCACAATTCCAGATCTCTGTACTCACAAGTCTTCCTTCATCACTGAATTAGCTCTTTTCTTCACTTCATGCATATATTCGCATCTCAACCTTCACAATACATATTGAAACAAGGAAAAATTTCCTTCTTATATACCAAACTCAAATAATTACAAATGAGTCGGTCCCCAATTACAAAATAATAATTTCTACACGTTACACACAAAATTTCACATAAAACTGTCGGCTTCCAGATACTGTAACTTTCTCCAAACATATCTTTGAAGTTTGCGCTATGAACCACATCATCATTAATGAGTCTCCAACATCCCTTTAACTGTGCAAAATCATATTCCATCCCAGCTAAGAGATATCCTCCGATTTCTGAAAATCGCTTCATAGAAACACTGTCTAAACACTGCTTTCACCAAAATGCTCATAACTCTTAGGAATGAATGAATTTATTTTTGCACTATTAACCATAGGTTAATAACACACCAAAGAACATACCATCAACTGTGCAAAAGCCAATATATAATAAAACATGTGTGCAAAACAAAACTATACCTGCTTTCCTGCTGATATCCAGAATATCACTGTGTTGACATCAATGACAATCCAAGCCATGAATGCAACAACAACTACTACAAAATAAATGCCAAAATACTTTTCATTAATTCCTAATAGATGATGTGATAAGTGCACTAAAGATAGAGACAACACATAAAGTGGAATGTAATAACAACTATCACCACCTAAAGTGACATTTCTCCTACATCATTTGAAACTAATTTGGAACTAAGTTTCTCAAATGCAAACTACTATGTATGCATTATCTTAAGTAAGATTATGAAAATTTTAATTAGTTGAATAATTAAATACCAACACTAAGAAATAAAATATGAGAAGCCCACATAGAAACTAACTCAAGCACACCAAATCACACATTGAATTTTCTATGTAGAATGAGATGGAGTGTAGGGCATGACTAGACTCACCCACTATTGTGGGATTAACCCTTGATCTAATAAAAACTAACTAAAAAGCCAGAGATCTATAGAAAAATATCATACCTTCCTATACTTGGATCCAAAAATCCATCACCTATCACTTGCACATAGAAAATAGGAATAATGTTGGGAGAAAGTGGTTTGCCTCAATTAAACCCTTGTTTAGGAATTAACCTTTAAATTGAATTCATATTTCATGAAAGGAAAGGAATATTTCTATTAGTAGAAAAGGCTTTTAAAAAAATTATACCTTTACAATAGAAGTGCTTCTTGAAATGATTTTACAAGTGTTGATGAAATAGAAAGACCCCATAAAGACCTAAAAATACATCACAAAGCACATTCTTGCATAATGAATTATGGGATTTCCAAAATGATGAGATGAAATGCTTAGGTGATTGAATATGCTTAATTTATCCTTGAAGTGATAGCTTGAGTGAATAGATTCATAAGAATGTCCTTGATTGATGATTGATGGATGGATTCCAAAATAAGGAAGTTATATTTGTACTTATACCTCACGTATCTATTTTAGGGCACAAAACTTGAAGAAGGCTAGCACAGAATTGGAATCTCACCTAAAATCAAAAGACCTCTCTTTTTTTAAAATTTACGGTCAATCTAAAACATAAGGGGTACCTCCCAATGTAAGGGGAAATTTGGATCACCCAATACACCCCAAAATGCCCTATATGAACCAATTGGTGATCAAATTTGTATTGGGGGTCAATATAGAGATGAAGATATTTAAAATGTGTGTGTAATCAAAATATGATAAAAAAAAATACAAAAGACTCATCATAATGAATAGGGACTATATAGATAAGAGATGGTGATTTAATGAAATAATTAAAGAGAGCACACCTATAATTAAAGGCCCTCATTAATTAAACTGAGAGAAATGTTTTTATGAATAGAAAAAGTCCTATAATGCATGGAAGAATGAACACACTAAAATGGGCACTCTGCAAGCATGGAAATCAACACACCAAGTAGTGAAAAAAAATTATGAATCTATAGGTACCATGATTATTTTCCATCTCATATCTACCTCAAGAAGTTAAGCTTTAATCAAGAGGAACTTAGCTCTGATACCAATTGTTGAACACTTCTAAATTTTGAGAGAAGGGGGTTAAATCAACATGTAAAACTTAACATATTTTTCCATACACCTTTAGTAGTTATCTTTAGAAAAAAATAATTATAAGTGAAAGATGTAGCAATGAACACACACACACACACACGCACATGTGAACACCAAATTTATGTGGAAAAATCAATATGGAAAAAAAAATAGTGAGATTCTTCTCACTGTATGAAGAACTTCTCACAATATTTATTTTGTGCACACTTCCAACAAAGCACACCACTCCCTAGTGAAAAACTTACAAACAAAATCTCACTCCATTATTATTATACACATATGCGGGTGACCCCACAATAGTGGGTTACACTTTTGTAGACATGATGATTTTTTATGAACTAACACATTTGTAATAAAATATGATGATTTAAGCCTTGAGAGGTTCCATTTGAAGGAATTAATTACAAATGGTTAGCTCAAAGCTTCTTAGATAAAAGAAATATTGATATAACATTTATACTCCTCATTCATACCTACAATGGAGTCTCCTTCGCACCTATTAAAATGCTGACAAAAAATCACTTCGACTTTATCTATTGGCAGATCAAATGAATCCATTTGACAAACCTATCTATGTAGTAAGGTACTACTGAGAAAAATATTTTCAATCATTATAATGTTAATATATATTAAGTTTATTATGCCTTTGTATTTTTAGTTTTACTAAACATATATATTTCACCATATGTCTACCTCTATGTTTGACACTTATGGAAAAATAGTAAATGAGAGAAAAAAAATTCTAAAAAATATCTATGCCCTCGATATTGAAGTTCTCTTTCTATCAAAAAAAAAATAAAATGAAATTGGACAAATACACGACAAATTATAAGCTATGTAGTTAAAGTATGTCAAAATTATGGTTTAGTCAATTTAAAAAGTTAATAAAATATCAAATAATCATGATAATGTCACCAAACCAATTGCATGCCCTCTGTATGGATGTTAGAAAACTAAATTCAAAATAGCACATTGATATCTATTTTATAAAAAAAAGTTATGGTATATGAAAACAATGTAACTCTTTGAAAATGACATTTTCAGCAACATACCATATTTCTTGGGAGAAAGAAAAAACCATCCAAATCAATTAAAAAATAAAAATAAAAAATATATTTAGAATCTAGATAGAAAATCCTAAAAGACACTAATTTACTTCATCTTCTGATTTAAAAAACTCATACAATTTTTCCTCCTCCTTATTCACACTACTAATAAACTCAATTCATCTTTTCAGATCCAAATATATACATGCTTCATCATCAAAAAGTTAACAAAGTTGGTCATAGGGAAAATAAGAAATGTTTGTACAAACTTGACTACCATGAACATAAATATTCAACATGGTCTACCCCAAGAGATAAAGGGGTCATAAAATATTCATAACAGGTAGTCTAAGTGATAATTTATCAAAGAAAAATCATCACAACCATCCTTAGGTTGAACTCAATAGAAATGTGTAGAAGAGTATTGAATCATATTAGTGGGTTGGCCCAAAACAATCTCTGCAATGCACATGAATCCATGTGAAGAACAAAAAGCTATAATAGGACATATATCAATCTCTCAACTCTTCTTCTAAAGCATATCTACACTAATAATTAATTAATCAATACTTCCAAAAAAAAATGAGTTGGCCAAAGACAAACACAAATAGCTATGTCACACACAAAAAAAAACCTTCACATTGAATATGTTATGAATGCCTATTAGAAAGTTGACACAACTACTCAATAAAAAGATTAGTCCAAATAAGTAGTCATCTAGAGAAGAAAGATTTATTTAAGAAGTTTCTTCTTTTCTATAAATTTTTTTTTGGAATCAAGACACATAACTTACTCAAAAAATGCATCAAAGTGATGTGGCATATGGAATTCAATGATATCAGGATCTATTTATATTACTAGCACTTGCACCTAACAAAGGTGCAATGGTTATGCCGATAGAAAGATATATCTAGTTTAATATACTAAGGTGGTCAAGGGGTGAGGTGGGAAATCAAAAATTTTCTTCCTCATCTGCTTCTTATTTTCTTCATCTACTCTTCCTCTTATTCTTCATCATCTTCTTCTTTATCTTCTTCATCTTCCTCCTCCTCTTCCCCTTCTCCTTCTTACTCTTCTTCTTTTTCCTCCTCTTCCTCCTCTTCTTCATCTTCCTCCTCCTTCTCCTCTTCTTCCCCTACCCCTTCCCCTTCCCCTTGTGAGGTGTGAAATCAAAGATCTTCTTCCTCTTCTTCTTCTTATTTTATACTCCTCCTCCTCCTCCTCATCCTTCTCTGCCTCCTATTCTTTTTCCTTTTCTTCTTTATCTTCCTCTTTTTCTTTGTCCCCACCTCCTCGACCTCCTTCCTATTTGTCCTCTTATTCCTCTTCTCTTTCTTCTTTGATCTTCATCTTGGTCGTCTTTCCATTTTTGGCTTTCAATTTTTGAAAATTTATTAATTTTTAAATTTTGTGTTTATGTTGTACTAGTTTGCCAAAGATAATTAAGAAGGGAACTTATGTCCAAGTTTGAAAATTTATCTTTTCCTATTATATCTTCCTCTTTCCTAACTTTTGACTATAAATTGATTATAATATTATTCTTTTAAAATTATCTCAAAAATATTAATTAGATGATTTTTTTATATTTAATGAGCATACTTGATGTTTGTAATCTTTATAAAAATATTATAATATTAATTTTATATATAGTAAATTTATAATTAATTCTATATTATTTTTTACATATCTTATATTTTTATTTATTTATTTTATGCAAACAATAGAATATTTATATATTATTTTTTTTTAAATATTGAAAATAAATATAATATTTTATGCAATAAACCAGTCAAAAATTTGATACAGATCTAAACAAATATAATTTGCAAGAAACTTCATTATCTAAGGATTGTAATATGTCATTTTAAGAATTCCTTCAACATACTATTAATAATCTACTTCTGGTATTGTTCAAAACATATCTCAAAATGTGTCATTATTCTTAGGTAATCAAGACCTTGTCAAAAGGTGAAGCCAAAAGCGTGTCAACATCGCTGAAGTTTTCAATTTCCTTCACAACATTGATACAATTGGCTGAAAAAGTCATGAAGACACTGCGCAATCACTGAAAGTTACTTCAACTTGCATTACATACAATATAAAAGTGGTGTAGAGAGATAGATCACAAACACAATAGGAAGCATTTATTAAAACATTATGTCAATGATATAATACAGAAATTTTGTCCAAAGTCCCAATGCCAAAGATGTTTATGAAGTAATAAATACTAGTACTTTGGAACTGTAGCCTTATCAAAATCATCTGGCAACTCATTAACTATAAGGTTTTCAAGCTAGTAGATTGATGCAAATTCATGAAACCAGTACAAAAATCTTCAGAACACTCAAGTTTCAGGACAATGACCATGATGGCAATTTATCAAATCTATTAGGGCATAAATTAAACAATATGAATGTTTCTTATTGTGCCAAAAATTACATGAAGAGATTAAAGTAGTTGATATATCATCTTTCATCCATCCTTTCTGGGTTTTCTAATGTATTTCTAATGGATATAACATGGACACTTTGTCTGAAACCATGTTTTTTTCATGTAGGAAACATTCTAAAGGATATTGGTGAATGGCATATTTAAAAATGCAACTAGTGATAAAAATAAATTTAATAGGAAGATAAATTGTAATCATTCTATTTCAAATTCTGATAAATGTTGAGAAGGCAAGAGTCTAGGCCTTTGTTACTTCCTATGGCTCTGAGACATCATCTATATAGGAATGATGTACTAGTTGAGCAAAGAATCCATTAAAGACAACCATTATTTCTGTGAATAATGTCATACCTACAATTCACCTTTTTGTCGATCCATGGCATCTATCAAAGTAGACAAAAAATATTCATATAGAAGATGTAGAGAAATAAAAGACCAAAAGCCCAAACCCTAATGAAATCTAATTCTCTGAATGAATGGAATATGTAGAGAGAAGAATACAGTGAGTGCCAACACAAAAAAAGATAGAAGCATGGGAGAACCCTAAAGAGAGAAGAGTACGGTGCTACCTAACACAAAAAGATTTTTGGAAGCCCTAAAAAGAAAAGATACAAATTTTTAAAACCCTAAGATAATGGAAATGCCTATAGATGTAATAGGTCAATCACTTTTGATTTCAGTTATTGATAGTCAGTGCCAAAGCCATAATGATGCTCACAACTACATTCACTTCCTTTGCTAGCTATGTAGTCATTTTTACACCACAAGTCATCGTACACAACCTCGACATCCACTCTGCTAAATTAGTTCATCATCACCTTTTGTCATTGTGTATCACTTAGTAGATCTTTGCAAGCCTTCATCTCCTCCACAAGAACCTCATGAAGCTAATCTTTACAAAAAAAACTACTTGAGAACTAAAATCCATCGACAAAATTAAGCTTTGCAAATATTTGCATGTGGAAATAAAATACAAAGGACAGGAAAAGACATATACACCTATGAATCTGTCATAGACACCTGAGATCCTCCATGGATTTTGTAAGCACAGAAGAAGTGCAAACCACTCCCACAATTGAATGTGGAAAGAATAAAAAACCACCTCTGCCATTTCTCTATTTTGTCCACAGAAGGACACACAAATTCTTCACAACCATTTCCAAAACTCCAAGCTCTCACCTAGCAGCAAAAATATACTTTCCTCCAATCTACCATTGTCAACTTGTGAAGCTAGAACACAAACCCTACCTCTCTATTTCTCTCCATTTTCCCTTCAACTCATCAATTCCTAATCTAGACCTATCAACTGCATAATCACATTCCCTGGCACTGACTTCCTTGTTCCACAAATCAGTCTCTATAAGGGCACCGACTTCCTCGACCTCTCCTGTAAGGCTTATCCAAAAAACCCCTCTCTGGTAATGCTTATCCAACAAACCTGGTCGCTAACAAACCCTCAGTTATATTTTTTCGCCATTTTTTGGTCAACTGACACTTTTCCATCAATGGGCTACGCCCATAAAAAGCCTATCAGCTTAATGAATTTTCTGAAAAGGCTATAAGTTTGAATTTTAGAGTTAGACAAGTTTAAGAATTGTAACATAAATAATTATTAAAAATAAATAAAAGTCTAAAATATCATTTCTTGTACAATCAATTAAGATATTGTTTAATATTCTTAAAGAGTAAAAGATAGAAATTGATATCTGACTAAGTTTTTGATCAGTTGTGTTTAGCTCACATTTTCTAATTTATTGATCCCTTACTTGAATAATAAGATTAAAAAAGACATTTGTTGTTTCACTTTAAAAAAATTATTAAGATTTATTAGTTGTTAAAAACTGTTAAAATACCGATTTGTTAATTATATTTAAAAAAATGTTGATATATATACATACTGTCATTCTGTTATTAAAATTTATTGTAGTTAATTACTTGAGTAACATTATTAGAAGCTAAAGTCCTTAGAAGCTAAATGTTTGAAGGAGACTGACAGTACCCCTGAGACTGAAAGGAAGCCCTAAAAATAAGGATTTTGGATAGCCGGGTCAAGTTAGAGGTGGATTTGGGGGGATCTGTCCACCATTCTAATAGAATTGATAAGGAGAAATGCAAAATGAGAATCAAGAAAATGACCTCAAAGGAGAAGTCCCTTTTGGATAATGACTCCCATACCACTAAGTCAATTGAAGGCTCTTCTAATGATCACCCAAGCTCGTACAAGACTAGCACCACTCCCCCCCTGAACCCACAACAAACCATGGAGATTCCCCAAAGCATTACCCCACCCCCGGCCTCCCCCCATGGTCAAAAGACCAAGTCCCCCACTACTGAGAACAACTCTTTGTCTCTTGATGGTAATGACAGGTTTAAGGGCTCCCTTAAACTGAAGTTCTCAAAACTGGACAATGAGATATTAGGCCTCAAACAGGACATGTAGGACATAAAAAACCACATCATGGATACTAACAAGTATACCCTCAAGGTCATGCATGCGTCAGTTGTGACCCTCTGCACTGTGTAGGAAAAGTTGGCTGGAGGCAAACTGGAGGCAGCCAAAGACAACAAAGACCTCTTCCTGTTCCTGCAGGAAGAGTGGACCACGACCCTGATGTCCAAACATCTGGGTAGGAGATCTTAGCTACTGCTGCTGTCACGAGGTTTTTATTTTTGATTGGGCATGTTGGCCCTAGTTTTTCTATGTTGCTTTCCTATTTTAAGGTTAATCTATCTAGTTCTTGGTCTAGCCTTGTGTGGCACAATATTGTTAATATGATTGCTACTATTTTCTTAAGATACTTTGGTTCGAGTTTTTTTAAAAGAACTATTTTGTTTGTTTTTTATAGAGGCATACTAGACTTTGGTTTTTCTGCTGACAAACTACTAATGAAATGCTCGAGACTAGTGCCATTAATATGTTGTTAATGTGCTTCTAGTCCTTCTGTTCCATGGGCCAGCACCCTCTTATTGTTTTTATCTATCAAAAACATTATTAGATGTAAATTGTTCATAAAAGTAGTCACCCCCCCACACACACACATATCAATATTGCTTGTATTTTCTTTATTTATTTAATTCATATTTTTATATTTCTTCTTAACAGTATGATAAAATAAAAATTTAAGATGCATAATATATAGTATTTTTGAATCAAATATATATTTTGAAATATTAATATCTTAAAAAACCATAGAAATTAAAAACAAACAAGTGCCACGTAGTGGAAAAGTACTTGCCTTAATAATAATAATAATAATAATAATAATAAAATTCTTCCAAATTGTATTATGGCTATTTCATACAAATATAATTAGATTGATTAATTGATTAGGAGTTTGATATTAAGTTAATAATGATAAGTTAAAGATAAACAAATATCCATTGTTGTAGTTACTAAGTACAAGTCTAATTGGTATTAATCACAATGTAATTAATATTATAGCTATCTGATATAATAGGTGAAGTCAGATTATATTAATTTAGAATTATAAATGTATAATAATTATAAATATTTTACTCTTTTGTTTTACAGTTTTAAGATATTTAATTATCATAGTTTAAATCAAATTAATAAAAACAAAAGAAAATTAATCATTATAAATGTAAGTGAATATATCTATGTTAATGAAGTACATAAATTATCTTTAATTTTTAAAAAGATTTAAGTAATATCTTTTATATTATTTTTTAATTTGAAAATTTTATATATTATAAATATTTAAAAAATATAAAATTAAAAATATCAATAAAATTATTTTTCTTAAATATAATTATTCATTTTTGAAATAAAATAATTTATACATAAATAATCAATATAATATATAATAAGATATTTAAAAAATATAACTTTAAATCAAAATTTAAATACGTCACATAAATTATTAATCTAATATAATATAATTTCCTATTTAAAAAAAAATAATTGTAAAAATCAAAATAAATTACATCATTTCATTAACTAGGAACAATTTTAATAATATTTTATATAGTTCATATAACTTATGTCAAATCATATTATTTAGTATATTAAAATATAACTTATAATTATTTATTATAAATAATAGATATCATTATCACTTATTCATAAGTTAATTAATATAAAATATATAATGAAAAAGTTAAGTTTATTAATATTTAGATTATAATTATAATTTTTGTTATATAATCTAAATATATAACATCTAATTATAATACATATAAAAAAATTATTATTCAATTTAATATACATTAGTTAATAAATAATCTATATGCAAAATCATGCATTTATATTATAACATATTTTTAAAAATAAATATGAATTATTTTAAGGGCATGGTAAAGTATTTGCCCCTATAATATTGCCTCGAAAATTGTAATAGAGGTAGTGTTTCCACAAAATATATGTATAAGAGCCTAAATTTTTAAGCCAATAGAAGAGCTTGAAATTAATTTTGTTGAATTATAAACATAAAAAAAGTGCATGTATACTATACAAATTATTAATTTTGTAACAAATTTGATAAAAATAATAATTTTAATTGGTAGAAATGTGATTTTTTAATCACTAGTTAATGGAAGAAATCCAAAAATGGATGCAATAGTACTTGCCTAGCCTATCGGCAAGTACTAATAAGAAGAAATAATTAATTATTTAAAAAATATTTTAAAAACAATTATAAAATCATATAAACTAAATGTCTACCAATATTTTCCCCTTCCAAAACACTAGAGATCCTACTCTAACTTGTACACATGATTCTCTTCAAAAATAAATATTATTATTATCTTTAAAAACACTATTTTATACATAAACAACTATAGTTCATTTAATTTGAAAACCCTTCTGAACTCCTATTCATCTTTATTGTTTGTTTGCAAGCATTTATCCCATGTTAACAATAGTAAAGTCATAGTGTTCCGACGAACAGATTGAAGTAGAAGAATCCAATAAAGTTGCATTCTATTTTCACATTTTCTACTATTACTGACAATAATCTTTGGCCCTCTAAGTTTTGATAATTCATTGTATATATTTGTCACACAAAGTCTAAGAATAAGACAATGTCTATTCAACATATTTGATCATAAATCTTAATGGATTGAATCTCAAACCCTACTATGTATTTCTAACATTAATTTATTACATTTCAAAGTCCACGAAGAATATGACATCATATCCCATAAATGGATCAATAATTGAATTGACTCGACGCTCATCAAATAAGATAATGTTGGCTGACTGTCAAAAAAGAATTTCTTTTGCTGACAAAGTAACAGTGAAAAGGATGAGAATTCTAAGAAATTTCCCCACATTTATCTATCCAAAGAATATAAAATCTTTGTCAAAGATATTTAGCCATACATTTTTTGACTTTGATCTACAACCCCATAGATTTTTCCCCTTCAAAGGCCAACCATGTCTGCCATGGGTGAGACATGAAATCTAAAAATGAAAAAAATCTAATGTTGGGCTAGTCTAATAGATAGATATTGTTGGGAATTCATTCTTATTTCCTACTCCAATGCATCTATAAATCGGCTTGGTTGACCAATGCATCTATTCAAGCTATCGAAGAGTGAAAATTTGTATTGCATTCCAAATCATAGAGATTTTATTTTCACCAATATCTCTAATATGTTATTATGGAGTCAAAAGGAGAAAAAGTTTCTTTGCCAGAGAGTTGTTCTTTACTCCCTCAAAGGCTTTTGAAATGTAAGATTAGTGGTACAATTATTTTCTCTTTTCTTGTTGTTTTGGATGTCTTTGCGGGAAAAATTAAAAAGCAGCTATCTCTATTACATTTCCTCTTCGTCAAAGTGTTGGGATTGGAAGGCCAACAAACATTTGTCTATTTGTGCCTTGTCTTTTCACCTGCTCAGATTGAGCTTATAAATAAGACTCTTTGTGTTAATTTGCAAACATTCTATTTTGAGATCAATATAATTCTTCTACTCAGTGTGGACATAGCCACTATTGTGGTGAACCACGATAAATTGTGTGTTCTATGTATTCTACTCTTAATTCTATTTTTCTGGTTTTAAATCGAATTCTTTAAATCTACAATTGGTATCAAAGCAAGGTTAATCACTCGTTGAGTTTTCGCTTTTAGAATTATGGAAGAAGTAAGAGTACAAAAATTTTCTAAGAAGAATTGCAGAATATGGAAGATTTAGATGAAGTCTCTATTAGTGAACAAAGAGCTTTCACTAGCACTTGAAGGAAAAGTGAAGAAACCCACAGCCATGTCGGATGAAGATTGGGGAAAGCTTGATGAGAAAGCCATGGCGATAATCTTTCTTGTATTAGGTGATAATGTGTTGTATAATGCTTCAGACAAAACTACAACCAAAGACGTATGGGATAAATTGGCTTCAACATATTCACAAACATCTACTATGAACAAAGTCTTCATCATGAAGAAGTTGTATAAACTTAAGATGAGGGAAGGTGAAACCATGACAAATCACCTGAACAAATTTAACACCTTGATCAGCCAAGCAAATTCAGTTGGCATGACACAAGATGATGAGAATAAGGTTGTTCTATTGCTATGCTCTCTTCCTAATAGCTAGGATGGACTTGTGATAGCAATAAGCACTTCAACATCAACTACCAAGAAGCTATTTTTTTATGAAGTTTCAGCCACCCTGCTCTCCGAAGATTTAAGGAGAAAGAATGATGAATCCTCTTCTGGTAATGCTCTCATAATGGTGAGCACCGAAAACAGAGGAAGAAGCCAATATAGAGGCAGATTTAACAACAATTGGAGGTCCCAATCTGCAAGAAGATCACAGTCAAGAGGGAGACAAAACGGTTGTTGGTTTTGTGGGAAGGTTGGGCATGTTAAGAAGGATTGCAGAAAATATAAGAAGGCACAAGAACAAGTATTGGACAGCTAAGAAAACATAATTTGTGAAAAGGATCTGAGCATCCTAATTTTGTCAACACGTGATACAAATGCTGATTCGTGGGTAATTGATTCGGGAGCTTCCTTTCATGCTTCCTCTCTCATGGATGCATTTAAAAATTATCAAGATGGTGAATTTGGAGAGGTATATTTGGGTGATAATAAAGCATGTAAAATTGTTGTGAAAGGAGATGTTGTCTTGCATCTTGAAGGAGGAGAAAAATTACTTCTCAAAGATGTTAGACATGTTCCTCAATTAAAGTGGAGTCTGATTTCTATCAGTCAATTATACACCCAAGGCTTTAAAACTGAACTCATAGATACATGGAAAATAGTCAAAAGTTTATTGGCTATTGCTAAAGGAGACAAAACTGATAGTCTCTATATTTTGAAACCCATTGATAAGGTGGGAGCTGCTTTGACACTTGTGGATAGCGATGCTGCACTTTGGCATCAAAGGCTTGGCCATATGAGCAATGTTAGAGTTTTAGGTGACTCTACAACACCCCTAGGATTGAATGCAAGACCAAGATAACTTCCACAAGAGATTGGCAAGACAATTGCATTAAGATGCAAGAATGATATTATTGATCATGGACATGATTAAAATGTACATAATAGGCCTCCTTAGATAGGAAAGGAGATAAGAGACAATGATAAGGAGCTGATAAGCTATCACCTATGCTAGGTGTAATCACATATCCACCAAATGTGGATCATCCTCCATTATGCAATGAAGTATGTGCATTGGATTAGGATGATAATGTGATAAGAGCACAAAAGGTGGATCTCACACACAACGAGGTATGTGATGACAACTATCACACCAAAAGTGGAATTTCTCCTACACCATGTGCTTAATAGATGTGCACACTCCTAGGTGTCTCAATCACAAACTACTACGCAATGCATTAACCTAAGTAAGATTAAGTAAAGTGTAATTAGGAATATTTAATTACACCAACACCCCCCTTAAGTGCAACTTAGAGGAATGCACTTAAACTCACAATGGAAGATGGGTTCTAGCTACTAGGCCATGTTAGGTACCCATGTACAAAATGAATAACTCTCATAAAGTAGAGAAAGAGGGAAAACCTCATGGAAAAAACTCTCCCCCAAAAAGAGAGAAGAAAACAAGATGCATGGATGGATGGAGTAGTCAAGACCCCCCAAGAACTACATACACCATGTATATACAAATAATTATCCCCCCATAAGAAGGATAGTTGGAGACATGATAACCCCCTCCCCATAATGAAGAATCTCCTACAAAAATGGTGAGTGCTTGAAGAAAAATTATATTAAAATGACTACAAACAACATTTCTCCCCTTGGGAAGAAGATATACCAAGTACAAATGTAGGAATGCTTCCCATTGTGGATAGGAACTAGGAAGTAGAATCCAAATGAAGTATGATGATGATGCCATTAACCAATCCATATCCAAATGAAAGAAGGAAGAAGGTCTCCAAATATACATCTTTAAAGACTGAATAGGCCTCTCCAATCTCAAAGAATCTATAACATCATGTGACAAACCAAGTGAAGAAGAAGAATCAAGAATGTCAATCTCCAAAGAATGTGAAGAAGTATCTCAAATGTGATGAAACTGTCATCAAAGAGAAGAGAAACCCCCTCAAGTATGTCTCCCAAATCTGAAATATGAGACTCCACAAATAATTAACCAATATCTGGCAAGTAAGAATCCCAATCAAGAAGACAAATAGATATCTCTTGCAATGAATCACTGGAATCACCAACAAGAGATGATTGTGTGATCTCAACTAGAGAAGTAGGAGCTGTAGGAAGAGCCACTAGATCATCCTCACTCTCAATTACTACAAATTCTTCAATTGCATCTAAAGTATAATCATCATATAGAATATTATCTGCATCATCAAGAGGAATGAGGCAATCTGAAGCAACATCATTTGGGAATGGAGGAACATGTGGATCAACAAAAATCTCCCAAATGATTGTCCAAATTATGTGTGGACATTGAACACCTCTAAATTTGGGGTAGATGTCATAGAAAAGACAAAAACTGATGCTACCAATAATCAAATTTATAATATGAGCATTCTTTTCTCCCCAAACATATTTCTTCCCTTGTGACTTTGGCTTAGGAATGAGTCCATAAAGATGAGGCAAGAGATTAAGCCATCTACAATGTGTGATGATTCCTTTTGCCCATGACTCATAATTATCCTTAGTCAAAAGTACTACTAAAGGATGTGTTTCATAACCCATGATTACATTAATGATACACTTCTCTCATTACAAATTGAGATCAATAAATTATTACACTCCACAATCAGGCTATAATAGACTTAGATCTCTATGCAAAAGACCAAGCTAAGGCTTATGCATTACAAATGAAAAAACTAAGCCAATTTTTGAAAGTACAATTTTTTATCACAGTCACTAAAATATGATTCCAGATCTGGAAAATATAGAAAAAATTAGGCACTTTCAAAAAAAATTGCACCTAAAAAAGAGTTCTGAGCTCAAATGAGGCCTTGGATGTTGCAAAAATTGAGATTTCTGATTTTTAGAAAAATACAAGAACAAAGATCAGAAACCACTGGAATCATTGTGTAGATCATGAAATTCTGCCCCAAAATTAAAAAAATTGCTCGAAAAAAGGAGTCCAAATGACTGAGATATTGCTGTTTGAAAATCGCCTCTGAAATTATTTTTTCTAAATTGCTGCCGCCACACTTCCAAAATTCAAATAACTTTAGCTTTGGCCTCGGGTGTCTGATTTGGATGAAATAAAATTTGATTTAGGGGTTTTTGGACCTCCTTAATATGATGCCAACCTCTGATTTGCATCAGCAAGCACCAATATTGACCTCCAATAGAAAGCCACAAAATACAAAACCCCAAATTTTCTCTAAATAGACTATGCAATGGTGATGTCCAAATACCTTTATTCTACACCCACAATTGAATCAAGCCAAGATTGTACTTCTTGAGAAGAGATCTTCACACCTTGAGAGCTCTGATACCATGTTAGAGTTTTAGGTGACTCTACAACACCCCCAGGAAAGAATGGAAGACCAAAATAACTTCCACAAGAGATTGGCAAGACAATTGCATTAAGATGTAAGAATGATATTATTGATCATGGACATGATTAAAATGTACATAATAGGCCTCCTTATATAGGAAAGGAGATAAGAGACAATGATAAGGAGCTGATAAGCTATCACCTATGCTAGGTGTAATCACATGTCCACCAAATGTGGATCATCCTCCATTATGCAATGAAGTATGTGCATTGGATTAGGATGATAATGTGATAAGAGCACAAAAGGTGGATCTCACACACAAAAAGGTATGTGATGACAACTATCACACCAAAAGTGAAATTTCTCCTACACCATGTGCTTAATAGATGTGCACACTCCTAGGTGTCTCAATCACAAACTACTATGCAATGCATTAACCTAAGTAAGATTGAGTAAAGTGTAATTAGGAATATTTAATTACACCAACAAGAAAGAAAGGCCTTGAGGTAATGCTGAATCATGATCAACTACCGGGTCTCAAATCTGTAAATTTAGAATTTTGTGAGCATTGTCTTCATGGGAAACAAAAGTGGGTCAGTTTCTTCAAAGATGGACATGATAAAAGGACTACACCTTTGGAATTAGTGCATTCAGATGTCTTTAGACCTACGGAGGTAACCTCTTATGGAGGTGCATAATATTTTGTCACCTTTCTTGATGATAGCACCCAAAAGGTATGGGTTTATATGCTTTCTAGAAAATCAGAAGTATTCTCTAAATTCAAAATTTTTAAAGCTCTTGTGGAAAATCAGAGTGGTCATAAAATTAAGTGTTTGAAAATGGATAATGGAGGTGAATTTTGTTCATTGGAGTTTGATAAATTTTGTCTAGATCATGGTATAAGATGAATTAAGGTTGTTCCTTATTCACCTCAAGAAAATGGGGCAGTAGAACGGTTAAATAGAACCATTCTTGAGAAAGCACGGTGTATACTTTCCAATGCCGGTTTGGGAAAAGAATTTTGGGTGAAAGCATGTAATATAGTAGTCTATTTGATCAATAGGACTCCTTCATCTTATCTAGAGTTTGGCATTCTGGAAGAGGAATGGCAGGGAAAAAGAATTTCATATTCACACATCAAAGTTTTTGGTTGTGAAGATCATGTTCATGTCCCAAGAGAAAAGAGGAAAAAGCTGGATTTCAAATCATAAAAGGACATTTTCATTGGCTATGGTGAAGATCAGTTTGGTTTCAAAGTTTGGGATCTGGTTGAAGAGAAAATCATTTGCAGTCATGATGTCATTTTTAATGAGCACAAATTTCTAGCTCTTGCAGACATTGATAAGTCTGAACAGGATTACATTTCCTTTAGAATACCTTCAAGTGGTATTGATTATACTCAACAAGGAAGAAATTCCCTTTAGACGACTCCAACTTCTATTCTAAATCCTCATTTTCAATCCTCTTCAAGTGAGGATGATTACTCACATAATTTTTTCAATGAAGAACATAGAAATTTGATTGATGACAGTCAAAGTATTTTTGAAAATAGGGGAGAGCCCATGCTCTTCCCCTCCCCTCCTCATAACAGTTCCTATTCTACACCTCTCGGCAGTCATGGAAGCTATGAAATAGCTCATGACAGAGAGCAAGTTCCATATGATTTTGATAGCAGAGAAGATAGTTACAGTGGTTCTAGACACTGTGCTGTTGAATCAACTAAATTTGGTGAATTTACTATCCGCCCCAGCTCTCATGACACTCTTGATAGAGGAATAGTCACTAGTATTAACAACAGAGCATGCTACCCAAGCCCTTCTCTTACTCGGTGTCACACGGATGAGGTGGACACTTCCGCAGAACCTCACACACAAAAGGCTTCTCTTCATCCACTTGAATATGAAAGGGAGGTCAGTGCAGGGAACAAACACCTCATGACAACACACAAAATAGGTATATTGCATCTCATGGTAGGCTTGCAAATCATGGCAGGTTTGGAACACCTCCCGATAGTCAACATCCTCTACATGGTTTTGTAGATCCACACCCACTATCTACTCCTCTCCATATGCTGGCAGCCCCTCACTCCCAAAATACACATACACATAATAGCATAGACTAGCACAGGCACATGGAAAAATTCAATTTTAGTGACTAGCATGGATATTCCACAGAGGACATAATAACCACGTCTCTTGATAGGGATCAACATGAATATGATAGGGATGATAGAGCTAAAGTAGCTCATGATAATTTGTAGTCATGAGACCAAACTCTATTTGACAGTCATGATATGAGGGAAAGCAGTCACGGTAGGATAGAAGACACTCACGACAGTCTCCAGCATTCTCTTGATAGGGATAATACTCTGAACAAGGGAGTCTTAACATGCCGTAATAATTTAGGTATATAGAGGACATGTTCCTTTCCCATTTCCAAGGGCAGTCCTCATGAATTACTTACCGAATCAAATACAACCAGAGATCCTTCACCTAGAGAAAATGATGATAATCAGTTAAAGAGAATTCATTCTTGTGAACCAGATCATCCTGAATTGAGAATATCCTCAAGACAAAGGAAAGTTCCTTCAAAATTCTCTGATTATCAGCTATTATTTGCTAAAGAGGCAAAGCCAGAGCTATTAATTTTTGAGCAAGTTGAACCTGCAAATTTTAAAGAAGCATGTCTAAGCAATGATAAAAATAATTGGTTTGTTACTATGATAGATGAAATGAGTTCTCTTGAAGCAAATGACACTTGGGATTTGGTTGCTCTTCCACCGAATCGAAAACCACTCAAGAACAAGTGGGTCTATAAATTGAAAGACAAAGGAGGAGGTCACAAATGGTTCAAAGCCCGGTTGGTAGTCAAAGGATATGCTCAGAAATAGGGAATTGATTTCACTAAAATATTCTCTCTAGTTGTGAAGATGACATCCATCCGAACAGTATTGGGATTAGCAGCCATTTGGGATCTTGAATTGGAATAGTTAGATGTTAAGACAATGTTTTTACATGGAGATATTAATGAGTTGTATATGCATCAGCCTGAAGGTTTTTTGAAAAAGGGGCAGGAACATCTCTATTGTCGGCTGAAGCGTAGTTTGTATGGGCTCAAGCAAGCTTTGAGATAGTGGTATGCCAAGTTTGACTCCTTCATGCTTGAACATAATTTTATAAGATGTGAATCTGATCCATGTATTTACTACAAGACACTCCTGAATGGTGAATTTGTTATTCTTCTTCTCTATGTTGATGACATGTTAGTAGTGGGAACAAGCTCTAAAATTGTTAATGAGCTGAAAACTAAATTGGCAAGCACATTTTCCATGAAGGATTTAGGGGCAGCCAAGAAGATTCTTGGTATGACCATCACCCGAGATAGGAAGAAGAAAGTGATCACATTATCACAACAAGAATATATTGACAAAGTAATTTGGAGATTTGGTATGGCTGATGCACATAGTGTTTCCACTCCACTTGGTTCACATTTTCAGTTATCAGTTGATTCATGTCCACAAACACAAGAGGACAAGGAATATATGGAGGACATTCCTTACAAATCTGCAGTTGGTAGCATTATGTATGCTATAGTTTTGACACGTCCTGACATTGCTCATGCGGTGGGAGTTGTAACTAGATTCATGAGCAATCCCGGGAAGACTGATTGGGAGGCTATCAAATGGATACTAAGATATCTCAAAGGCACTTTAGATTTGGTATTTTGTTTTGGTAGCAACAATGAACAGTTGCGGGGATTCACGGATTCAGATCTTGCCAGAGATTTGGATAAGCGTAGATCTACTACCGGTTACACATTCATGTTTGTTGGAGCTGCTATCAGCTGGGCCTCAAGACTGCAACATCCTATTGCTCTTTCTTCCACTGAAGCTGAGTATTTAGCACTTTTCGAAGGTGCTTGGGAAATGATCTGGTTGCAGCAATTACTTGGTGAAATGAAGTATCAACAAAAGGATTATGTTCTTTTTAGTGACAGTCATAGCACCATATTTATGTCTCACAATCATACTTCTCAGTGATGTTCAAAACACATTGACATCCATGCTCACTTTGTTCAGCACATGATTGAGGAGGGTAGGTTGAAGGTTGAAAAGATTGATACTAAAATCAATCAAGTAGATATATTCACTAAAGTTGTAACCAAAGAGAAGTTCAGATATGCAAGAACTTCTCTTGGACTTGTTAAGCTGAAGTAGATCAGCATGTAGAGCAGGGGAATGCCTGATCAGCTGGATTATCCATTGACTTTCAGTGGGAGTTTGTTGGGATTGGAAGGCCAATGGACATTTGTCTATTTGTGCCTTGTCTTTTCAGCTGCTTAGATTGAGCTTATAAATAAGACTCTTTGTGGTCATTTGTAAACATTCTATTTTGAGATCAATATAATTCTTCTACTCAATGTGGACGTAGCCACTATTGTGGTGAACCATGATAAATTGTGCGTTCTATGTATTCTGCTCTTAATTCTATTTTTCTAGTTTTAAATTGAATTCTTTAAATCTACACAAAGGTGTGCTGGTTGTCGTTCATCTTCTTTATATTTAATTATGAATTGTTTCTCTCAATGGGTATTTTAGATTTAAAACACCTCAAGAATACTATAGTAATTTTCTCTATAGAAAGGTAACTGTCAATTAGCTGGTAGTATATATATTAAATTATACCCAAAGAAAAAGTTAGTTATCAATAAATTTATCACAATATAAACACTAAAACAACAAATCTCTATGTCAATACACTCTCTTTGTAATCTGTATAGTGTTTAGAGATCTTTTTATTATTTCTATTTGTTAAAGCAACAAGAGTTGATAATCTCTTTATCTTCCAAAGATTTTTTCAGATCTCTTGTAAAAGCAATGAAAGATTTTGGACAAATTTAAGAAGCAAATATTTTTATTATTGAATGAATTAAAATTAGTTTTTCAAACCTATAATACTATACATTACAGATTACATTTGTATATTATAATAAATAGTATTTTTAAACAATCAAACATTTTATCATATTAAAAAATAATAAATAATTGTGTCCAAATTTAGACACTACTAAATAATCCTATTCCACATATATATAACTTAAAATTTCTTTCTTATCATATGATTATCATATAATGTATATTAAGAAGTACATGAATAAATACTTTTTCACGGTGAAGATGGAAGTAAATTTTGTAGACCAATCAAACACACGAATCTCATGCAAAATGATGAGGACAAAAATAATTTCAACATATCATATAACAATGTTAATAATTTTACTTAAATCAAAGGAAACAAGAAGCCCATATGACTTGGATTTCATGAAAACTTTAGATAGTTAATAGAAGTTTATAGGCTTTATTATAGCAATGGTATTTTGGTGTATGATGGATACGTCAAAGAAATGAGGATGGTTAATTTTTTTTTAAATATATATTTTTACATATATTTACCTTGTATGTGAAGTCAATTAACAATTCATTTAGAAAATGATCTTTCTTTTATGCGATAAACGTATCAAAAGATGTGACAACTTCTAATCAACTATGCATTCACTTAAATGGATGAACATGCTTGAAACAAATTATTTGAATTAGGAAGATAATAACATTCCATTACCAATAAAGCTTATATTTTGATTACAATAAAAAGAGATGATATATATATATATATATATATACATATATATATATATATATATATGTATATATATATATGTATATATATATATATATATATATATATATATATATATATATATATATATATGTATATATATACATACATACATATATATATATATATATGTATATATATATATATATATGTATGTATGTATGTATGTATATATATACATATATATATCTATACATATATATATATATACATATATATATATATATATATATATATATATATATATATATATATATATATATATATATATATATATGGGTAAAAGTACAAAGCTATGTCACACTTTTATAAAGGAAAAGGTCAACAACACACAAAAATTTTAACTTTAATGACATAAAAATGGCATTTATGTTTAAAATTTGGAGATGATGTAAACTAATGAAATGTGTAAAAGTGGATAAAGTTTATGGCTATAATTTTTTTTTTTTTATTTTAATAAGAATTCACATAGTTTTTAAATTTTTTAAGTCCATTTTTTACTTGCTGAAAAATGCTGAAAAATGAGGGTCTTGTCCGCACCAAAAAAGTATATGCAAATAATCTCTTTTTCCTTTGATTTCAAAATATGTCATAGATAAAATGTATAGCTAGTGCAAAAAAGAAGAAAAATTAGTTTTCAATGTATATTTTCTCTGTTATAACTACTCAAAGTCGAACATACCTAAAATTGACAGTTTTCATCTCGCGTCAAATTTCCCCTATCAAATCTACACCATTCAGAAAATAAATTACACACTCTTGAGGATAACTCTCCCCTCTAGTGTTAAATATAAATTTTTAATTTTTTTGATAAGCTTTACTATTTTTTTCTATTTTTGAAGCATCTTGTTCTCGAATGTTGAAATACCTACTTGTAGTATTTTGAAATTATAATATATTAGATCTAATTAAAATACTATAAAAATTATATGATGATAATCTTGACTCTATGCTCTAAAAAAGGGTATTTTTATATTTGTAAAAAAATATCATTAAAAAGAGTAAGAGTTATTGAAACGTCGCTTTTCTGAAATAATTTTATTTCTTTAGTAATTGTTATAAAACATGCATTTAATAGATATTTCCAATTGGAAAAGGTGAAGAACTTATCTAACTTAGCTAGAATAAATCTAGCTAGACCATATGTTTGACAAAAAATAATTTTAGTTAGAAATACTCAAATTTAGCTGTGTTGATAAGTTGCCCTGAAATGTGACACAACTTTGTGCTTTTACCCATATATACATATATATATAGATATGTATGTATATATATATGTATATATATATATGTATATATATATACATATACATGTATATATATATATATATATATATATATACATATATATATATATATATATATATATATATATATATATATATATATATATATATGTATATATATATATATATATATGTATATATGTATATGTATATATATATACATATATATATATATATACATATATATATATATATATATACATATATATATACATAGATATATATATATATACATATACATACATATATATATACATACATATATATACATACATAGATATATATATATATATATATATATATATATATATATATATATATATATATAATATATAAGTATGTATGTATGTATGTATGTATGTATGTATACGCTTTAATTTTTCAATGTGAAAGAATTTTTGAAAGTAAATTAAAGCTCGATATCATCTTTCTGTATATATATTATATAACTATAATATATATAGCTAGTAGCATGAGAAGAGACAAGTAATAAGATTGTAACATTTATTATATACTATTATATAATTAGAGTAATTTTATAAGATAATTTTGTATAGTTTTTCTTATGTATTTTATTTTATAAAAGAAAATTTTTAGAATTAGATAAATATAAGTTTTATGTTATACCACAAAATAATTACATTTTTAGTTTTTGTGGTTATGTTCAAAGTAAGGCTTGAATTTGATTGTATTCAGGATTTATTTTGGGTAAGGGTTACAATGAAGGTTATTATTCAATTTTGTTTGGGGTATAATTTAATGTATAGTTAGGATTGAGGTTGTTTGGTTCAATATTCAAAAAGGTTGATAGTTTTGAATAGGATTTGGGTTCATTTTGGTTTAGGGTTATTTTTAGCATTTAGTTAGGTTTAGAGTTCCTGTATGACATTTATATTGTATAATTTGATATTAAAATATAAGTTATATGGTTAGTGTTGAGGTTCAAATAGAGTTTGGTTTCTTTTAGTTAATTATGAAATAGTCTTAGAGTTATCGTAAAATTTTGGTCAAGCACTGGGATCAGGTTGCATTGTTTTTTTATGTTATGGGTAAATGTTGTGATGTGTTAAGGTTCAGCTACTCTTTAGTTTAGGATTAAGGTTCAATATGTGTCATGTTAGATTTAAAAATAGGAAAATGTTTAATTTGGTTTAGGCTTAATCATTAATTGGGTTTGATTTTGTTTATGAGAATGGTTCAATTCAATGTTAGTGCTCAATTTTGATTAGATTCGGGTTACCAATAGGATATTATCTAGTTTAATGTTAGGGTTAGAAATATATTTGATATTTAGCTTATATTTTTAGTTTTCTTTGGGTTAAGCCTGATTTAAAATAAGGGTTTATTTTGATTGTATGTTTTTGAATACTGGTTAAAATAGGTTTTGGGGGGACCTAAAACCCCTTACAAAGAAGCTATGAAAGATTAAACATTAAACCCACCAAAAAGAGATAGGGCTAAAAACTTGCCCACTAGCAAACTCAAACCCCAACAACAAAACCAACTAAAAACTAGTAAACAAATCCTGACACATCAATGAAAACAAAGAAAAAACTAGCAGAAACAAGGGACTGAGAAACTAGGCAAACTCCAGCTGAGTTGCCTTCATATTTTTTTTGGCATTGGACATCTTACTAATAGCCACATTGAGATCAGAGAGCTCCGAAATCCTCTCATGTATCTTCCTCTTCTTGGAAGATCCAGTACATTTGCCAGACCCAGTCTGGTCCTCGTCATCATCTTTGGTATCATCAACCTTCACAGGGGACCCAACTCTCAACTCCTACTTGATGTTATTGATGCACTCAACCACAATCCCCAACTTTTTACTTCCAATCAAACCTAGAATCCAACCTCTCTTGGATATTATCCACTTTGGCAGAAAGGGATCTAAGGTTAAGACACAAAGTCTTGATTTCATGAAAAAACCATTTAACCAGAAGAAAGGAGTACAGAGACATAGCTTTGGACATTTGCAAAACACCAAATATGGGATCAATTTTATCCTCGAGGTCTTCCTTGAGGAGATAAACTTTTATCTCCTGCATATCGATAGTCTTTAGAAAAGGAATGGTTATGGAGGAGGAGGGAATATCCTTGTCCAAAATAGGCACATCACATCTCACCTCTTTATCATTTTTATCTAACAACACATTAGTGGAGCCTTCATTATGTGGGGATATAGAGACATCATGGTCCAAAGAACTGTCATAATTGATTAGGATAGGAACTTTCTCACCACCAGGGTTATTCAGATCATCTCTTTCCAAACTTGTCTGAAAATGTTTTAGCCCCTCTGCTTCTGTGTCACTATCAGTACCAAACAAAGAATCCTTACTATCATTCTTCGGTCTTTTCTGAGAATGCCCTTTCAAATTCAAGAATACATCAATTCTTTCCCCCTCTGATGTAGTCTCCATGCCACTTTTCTTCTCAAATTCCAACCTTTTAGAGGTCGACCCCTCCTTGCACTCATCCACCCTTTATCTTTTAACCAAGCTCTTAGCAGACCTACCACCTAGAATTTATGGAGGAATTTCCCTGAGAATAGCATTCTTGTTAACATGCTCAACAATAAGAAAAATAAGCCCTTCATAAAGAAAAGACTTACTCTCTTTCATTTTAGGAGAAACAATACTATGATGGAGAGAACTAAGAAAATAGAAGGGAAAGGAACCCTAACCTTATGCCTAAAGTGATAGAGAAGAAAAAAATGGTAAGAATGGGTGCATTTATACCTCCCATCGAGGATAATATAGTCCATAATGGCCACCATAATATTAAACCAGATTTCCCCAAAACTCTTTACATTAAAGCACCCCCCAACATCCTTAATTAGATTGCTCACTTCCTCTTTGTCCTTCGAAAATGGTGAATGACATTGTAGGAGACCTTCTTATCCCTATAAAATTTCATCCCTTTCATGCTTACACCCAAGAATTGGGCAATGAGGCCCTCAGTAATCTTGACCTTCATTCCCCTAATATTAAGAGTGTAATCCTTCCATCTATAAATGAATATTTTTGTAACCCCTTCATCAAATACATGCAGTCTTTCCATGTAGGGAATAAGCCTACCTTTATGTAGCTTATCTCATACCTCCTTCTATTCCTTCCATCTCTTAAAATTATTGGGTTAACGGTGATTCAACTCCTCACCCATACTAGCAATAACACCTTCAGACTAGAAAACATTCACAGTAAGAGTTTTGTACAAGACCAAAAAAATGCCAAAGGCAAAACCTATCACCACTCTAATGAACTTGTGTCTTCTCCTTTCATTCTTTGGAAAGCCAAAACTTTCCATAATGATATTACAACCCTTACTGAAAATATGTCTTGTCATTATTAGTATGGAGATACACCAAATCAGCCCTCCAACTATGAATCTTACCATACTCCACCTTAGCTTTCAAATTAGCATTAAGTTTACTGCTACCATGCCAAGTAATGATAGCCCTTGATGTGATAAACAAGTTATCCAATGCGTTAGCCACCCCATTGGCCTCACAATACACATGAGAGATTAGTACATATTGAAAATAATTAATGATTTCAAGAGAATCTTTAATAAAGGGTCTAATTGTCCATGACGCTTTAGATTTACCATTGATGAAATCTAAGATATTTATAGAATCACCCTCGATCTAAACTTTATTACACTTAGATAGATCAATTAGTTTTAAGGTCTGAAGGAGGCTCACCACTTCCTCTACATGGTTAGACTGTATACCAATAGGGTAGGCCACAACAACATGATATTTTGCCTCATCATCTCTAATAATCTCACCACACCCAGCAAGACTCGGGTTGCCCTTAGAGGCCCCATAAAAATTGACTTTAATCCATCCTTTTAGTGGTGAAAGAAAAATAGAATTCTCCTAGAAAGATTTAGAGGCTTTGGAATCCTTGATAAGGTTGATACCACAAAAAATTCCAGCTTCCTACACAACACAACTACACAATTCTCCTTGATACTTCTTTTGATTTTCTCCACCAACATAGAAGGAGGCAAAGAGGTATTTCTAAAAAAACTGTCATTGCGCTCTCTCCAAATTTCTCAAATGACATGCAGAGTAATAATATTCCAAATATTTAAGTCTATTCCCACATGCACATTTCTCCATTGAATAAAAAAATTCTGCATACCACCAAGGAAAACCCAGTATTGATTCCAAGTACTTAGAACAATATTCCAAACTTCTCACAAAAAAGGTTAGGAAACAAGAAGTTAAAAAGTAGTTCCTCCTCATTCATACAAAGGAAGAAATGATTAACCAACATCATCCCCCTCTTTTGATGATTATCCAAAGTAAGAATCTTATTCTGCAAAACCAACCAATAAAAAATGTTAATTTTAAGTATCGATTTCTTATCCCAAACCTTATCCTAGAATAGGGGAGGATCTGACTAGTCCATAAGAAGATTCATGGCCAAGGCAACAATATAGGACCTAGAGAAATGAACAGCCCAAATCTAGCTATCCTCCACCAATAGATCAAGTTTCCACACATTAAGATCCAACATTAAACAGTTAAGGTTATCATCCACAAGTGCCAAATCAACCCATGACTTATTTCTCCAATAATTATAAACCCAGGGACCAAATCTCCAAATACACTCCTCAATGACAAGCTAAATATTATGGTTAGAAGAGAGGAGAGTTTGAAAAGCCATCTATCCTCCCAAAACTTAATATTGTATCAATTACCCAATAGCCAGTTCTCCCCTAGGAGAGCAGTACTTTTAGCTTATTGCATACTATTTCAAATGGCGAACCATTAATCCTAACATCTAGCTTCAAAAAATATAAAATGTGGGTAAAAGGGAAGAGGTACTTCTGATGAATGATTTGGTTTAATTCCTTCTACTCACCATAGATCCACTAGATTTGTTTGGCCAATAAGGCATTATTAACCATCCTAATCAGATGAATCCGCAAGCCTCCCAATTTTTTGGGTTTACAAAATTTATCCCAGGCAACCAAAGCCAATCTTTTTCTATCCTTGACTCCAGACCATAGGAAGTTCCTCTATATTTTCTCAATAATATCAGCCAATGTGGAAGGAATTTTGAAAAGAATCAAAGCATAGATAGGAACAATTTGCAAAGAGGCTTTCATAATTTGAAGTTTACTAGCTTGACTCAAAAGAGCACCTTTCCAACTAGTTAGTTTTATGTTGAATCTCTCCATAATATTTAACCAAAAAGAATCGGTCATCTTAACACACAGAGGGAGACAAAGGTAAATAGAAGGGAATTCCCCAATGGAGCATCCAAACATCATGGCTATATGATGTTGTATATCCATAGGTGTGTTAATAAAGAACAAAGAACTCTTCTCCCAGTTGATAGATTTCCCCGTGGTTGTGGAGTAAAGAGTAAGCTTTTTCTTCACATTTTTGGCTTTAGAGATTGAAGAGGATCCCATAATCACTATATCATTGATAAAATTCTCATGGGAACAAGTATTCATAGTCAAATAAGGCTTAAGGCCTTTAACCGAGCCCTTCCCCACTAGACTTTGAAAGAAATGACCAAGACACTATGGCATAATAGAAAATATGATAGTAGATAATAGATCACCTTGGCGAAGCCCTCTGGAAGGTTTGAAAAATCTAGAAGAATATCCATTATCAATCACTACCATAGTAGCTGTACTGATGAGTCAGTTGACTAGCTAGATAAATTTATCATAGAATCCAAAAGCCTTTAGAACTTTAAACAACAGAGACCAATCCACCTGATCATAGGCCTTAGAAAGATCTAATTTCAAAATAAATCTAGGATTCTAAGAAGCGAGAGAAGAGTGAATCACTTCATAAACTTTGATAACAGAATCCAAAATCTATCGACCCAGGTCAAAAACCACTCTATTGAGGAGAGATGATATTTGGAAAAATAGAAATTAATCTTAGTGTGAGCACCATGGAGAAGATCTTATAGATCAAATTGAAAAGACTAATCAGTCTAAAAGCATCCATAGTATCCACACCAAGTTTTTTAGGAATGAGAACAATGAACATAACATTCAATTCCTTCAGAAGAGATTTAGAACCAAACAACTTCTTGACCGCATTATCAATTTCCAACTCAATAATACCCCAAAACTTCTGAAAGAAAAAAAGGAAAACCATCTGGGTCGGAAGATTTCTCACCTTCAAAAGAAAAAAGATCTATTTTAATCTCCTGCAGTGAAGGGATGGAAATCAAAAATTTCTTAGTTCTCTCATCCAACAAGGGGGGAATAGAATCAAGAGGGAGATTTGGATCAAATAGAGATAAATAATTTTCTTTAGATAGAAGAGAGGAGAAAAAGTCCACCAGGTATTCGAAATATCCTTAACATTGTTCACAACACCATAAGGCAAATGAATGTTGGAGATTTTGTTGGAGGCCCTATGCCTAGAAGCATTCATATGGAAGAAGTGAGTATTCTTATCTGTAGATTTTAGCCACAAAGATCTATATCTTTATCTCGAGTAAACTTCCTCCATAGAAATGATATTATGAAGTTTAGCCAAAATATTCTCTTCTTTATCCTTGAAATCTTGGGAGAGACCAATCTATTGAATAGTATCCTAAATGGAATCCATCTCTACATTAAGAGAGTTCTTAGAGTGGAAGACGTCCCCAAAAACATGTTTACTCCATGATTTGATGTTTACTTTAATGTGATTGAGCATTTTATCCACTCTAAACATAGCAGAACCTTGCATTTGGACATCCCATCACTCTTTAAACCCGATCTCAATATTTAGATGGTCCAACCAGATCTTCTCAAAATAAAAGGGCACACTTATAGCAGCAGTCAAAAGGTCTTCCACAAAGGAGATGGGAAAAAAATAGACCCCACTTTAGTAAAATAGAATTAAGAAAACCAAAAACTATCAAACTAGTTTCCATAAATGAGGTCTCTATCCAACCTGACTTGAATAAGGTCCCTACCAATCCTTCTATTTGACCAAGTATAATTGAAACCTTGAAGATCAAGATCAAATAACCCATGTCTATTAATCAGATCCATAAGATCATTCCTACCTTCCATCTGGCTCTAAAAATATACTCCCCCAAGTTTTTTAATGACCTTTAGAGGGGAATTGAAATCACCCAGCAAAAGCCAGGGAGAATCAAGAAATGAGAGGCTATGATTCTCAATAATGTTCCAGAACTTGTTCCTACCCACCTTATAATTAGGAGCATAAATATTACTAATAACCCATTCAAAACTAGTTCTAATGAGAACAAACTTAATACTAAGGATATTCTTAATGGCACACAAAATCGCACCTTTAACATTGTAAAGGTTCCAAAAAATTGCTAACTCACCAAACACTCCTTTAGAGCTACAACCAACCACCCCACAGTTTTTAAAGACTCTAATTTTTTCCACTTTTTCTTTCACCATTTTAGACTCCTAGATAAGAATAATATCAGGTTTGTCATCCTTGGCCAAGTTTCTTAAAATATCCTTCTTGTGAGGACCATTCAGGCCCCTAATGTTCCAAGAGATTATTTTAATTTATAAATAGGAGTACAAGCTCTTCGTGGATGGTGAGTTGTCTTCCATCTGAAATATCCTTCTTGATTTCCCTTTCTCTAATTTCTTTGTTGGAAGATCTACCTTTGGACTTTGGTAGAGAATCCACATTGGCCACTATGCTTCAAGTAGTCACACCTTTTGATCATGGTGTTGAAACCTTGTTCAGATTCTTGTTTTTCCTATTCTTTCTTCCAACTTGTTTTATCCAAGGAGCCTCATTTGAATCATTAAGTAAATCAACCCCATCTCTAAGGAGTCTTCCTCCTAGCTACCAAATAGAGTATCTAGAGCAAAGGACCCATCCTCATCATTAGTTTTAATGAGATTCTTAGTAGTGAAAGAATCCCCCATTAAAACAAAACAAGGTTGAGCATCCTCTGAACAAGCTTCGGCCCCCCAAAAAAGGTCCAGGTCTAGATCCTTCTTCTGGATGGGAAAAACAATCTCCAAAGGAATAGATGATGATCAGGACTAAGGTTTGATAGTAGAACCACCATCCCCCTAGGGTGATTCCTGACTATTAACAATAATTGATGAATCTGAAACCTTTCAGTAAGAGCTAGACTCTCTAGACCTAGCTAATCTATCGATTTTACCTTCCTCCAGATCTTCATTTTCTTCAACTAAGGTAACTTTTCCCTTCCCCAAAGAGATGGCAGTACTAGGGTCACTGCTACTCATAGCCTTTGCCTCTATGGAAATAGGTTTTTCCTTCCAGATCTATTTGACCTCCTTCTTAAGAATCTAATCTTTGGAAACAATAGCCTTAGGGTCCAACTTAATCTTATGAGGATATTTTTTGGCCTGTGACCCATCTTCTTACAAAAGAAGAACACAAATGGGAGGAATTGAAACTCCACCTCTTTCTCCCACTTCCCCAGCTTTGAGTTAATAGAAATGGTCATTGGAAGATGATCAAACTAACAAATATTCATACAAACGCTAGCAAAAACCAACCTTTGTTTTTCTATTGTCGAGGGGTCTAAAGACAATAGTTCACCACCAAAGGAAGATGCTAGCCCCTTAAGGACATCCTCCTTCTAGTATTCCAAGGGTAAACTAGGGAATATAACCCAAATAGGGGCTGCCATGAATAAATTATCACTGTAATCATAGTTAGGGCTCCACTTCCTAAATGCCAAAGCCATTCTACCAAACATCCAAGGCCCCTCACAAAGAACAAAGTCCATGTCTACCTTGTTGTTGAAGATGAAGGAGAGAAAGCCTTTGGGAAGAGCAACAATGTCAACTTGACCTTCAAGCACCCATTTCCTATGCAGAAAAGACCACACAGCTTCAATGTTTGGTTGAGGGCCCAAAATTTCCCCACTAGCATAAGGTCCATTGAGGAGACTCAAAAATCCACTAGAGAATCAGGAACAAATATAGAGAAAACACTATTCTAAAAATCCCCAGTCACCTCAACATCAAGAAAATAAGACAAACCAGTTGATTTCTTCCCCACAAGATTAGACCACTTAACAAAATTAGATAAACCATCTTCCTTACTGCTTATGGTCGCATTATTGGAACTTACCCCACAATGTGGGTCCCTAGAAAGAATCTTTTCCTCTGACTTCTCCACTAGTGGAGGAGAAATCACAACACATGAAGTATCCTCAGCCCCAAACAAATTCCCTTTAATTGATGTACAAGGAAAGGATTGAAAAAGATGGTCCTTTAAAAATCCTATGGGACACAACTCCAAGATTAGAGAACCAACCAAAATATCAGGATGATCCTGGGGATTCCCAGTATCACCTGGAGGAGATTCTGACACCTACAGGACAAACCGAGCCCCATTTGACTTAGGGGCCAAAAAAAAGGAGGCATAGGAGACCCCTTCACATTCATACCGAAATCCAATCCTAACCTAGCCACATAATCTCTACACAGTCTGCCATGAGCTAGTAGATAACTATAGGAATTTGAAAAAATTTCATGCTCGAGTGCTCTTCCATTGCGTGTTGGGTTGATAGGAAATATTATTTTGATTGTATGTTAGAGATATAGTTCAATTTTTTTTAATATTGAATATCGCTAAAGCTTAGCATTCAATGCAATTCAATAGTCACATTATGATAAGAATTTGTTTACAATTATGGCTCAATTGAATAGGTTTACATTTATGGTTTAATTTTCTTTATTGCTATGGTTCAATGTTCAAAGGACGTTATTCAAGTGTGTTCAATATTTGGGAAGTAGTTTCATTGAATATGAGGTTTTTAATTATTGGGGTTCAGTTATCTGTAATGTTGAGTAAACTCCAATCAGACTTCCATTGGGTCTAGGGCTAGATTTCTAATTGATTTAGTGTTATAGACTCTTATTCAATTTGGTCTACTATTACGGTTAAGAGTAATAACGTCTTATAAGGGTGGAGAAAAAATTACTTTATGTAGTTTTGAATTTATTTATGGTAATAGAAGGAGTGGGGATATTGTTCAGCTATCATCAATACTTTATTAAGTGTGTATAAAGTATGGTATTATTCAATTACTAAATTGTGGATAGTATTTTATTTAGTGAGGAATGGGATATAAATAGATTGTGTTTTGGTTTTATTTTAATTATTATGGTCGATGAAATTTTAATTTACAATCTATTTTTTTTCCATAGAGGTAGACTTGTTTTCTTTGTATGATGAATTTTACTCAAAGATTATGGTTTACGCAAGTTTTATGATTCAATTAAAGATAGTTCTTTTTCAAATTTAGAGATAAGTGTTAACATGGATTTCAAATTAATTAGGTATAATAATTTGGTGTAGTATTTATTTTTTGTAGGAGGTGGGATGAATTGTCTTGAAATTGGATTAGGATTTCATTAGTTTTATGTTCAAGTGGTGTTAGGGTTATGGTAAAAAAAATTATATTGCTTGAATGAGTGTTGATTCATTTAATGTAAGGATTATATTTGATTTGGTGTTAAGGTTATCCTACAGTTTAGTTTAATTATAAGGTTTATTCCAAGGTTTAGAATTTAATTATTCTTCAAATTAGTCTGATTCAATTCCAAAAAAGTAATAACCAAAGAAAAATTTTAGTTAATGAAAGAAAAACATTATTCCACAAATATACTTGTATATATTTGATTGATATTATAGGTAATCACATAGAAGATTATAACTATATTTATTTTAGATGAGTTTTAAACTATTTTATTAATAATTTTATTCTAAATTGAGTAGATTTATTTAAATTCAAATTGACTTATATCATAAATATTCATTTTTTTTGTATTTTAGTTTAACGATCTTTAAATTTTATAATAAATTTTAATTGTACATATGAATGATATTTCATTTGACTATAATTTTTTTTTTTAGTTATGATAAATAGCTACAATAATTATATCTTATTATTTTCAAGTTACAAAATAGTGAGACTTAATCAAGATTTCACATTTCAAAAACATATTTAATACAACACATTTATTTAAAAAATATTTTTTTTTTTGCGTATAGAAAACTAAATAAATGTTTTTTATTCAAATAATATGGGAAATACACTTCACTCTTAAACCATAACAATGTCATGAAGATAAAACTACATATTGTGCATGATAATATAAAATTTTATAAATGGTTTATATCATGCACTAAGAAAAGTGCAGTCTTAAAAAACTTCAAAACTATACAAAAAATAGTTAATTATGTACGTGTAAAGACCTTACGAAATGTTTACTAATCAAAACAATGTTTCATCCTTTATTTTCATAATGATCATGATAGACTTCTTCCATAAAATCTGGAAAATAAGCTATTCTAGTATATGTCTCATTAACCTTCTCCACAACATCTTTCATTCACCAAATTTATTCTCATCAATGTAATTAATAGATAAAGCTGCATTTTAAAAATGTATATGGATTTTATAACAGTACTCCAATGTAGATCTCTCACATTTATCAATAGGCATCTGAGAAGAGGCATTAGAGTTGACCGAGGTAGTTGGACTTGGTAGAACAATTTTATATTCATTTTGAGAATAATCCATTATTTTAATAATCTCTTGACAAATTAAAAAAAATTAATTTAAATAAATAGTAATAAAAAAGTATCATATGTGAGAGAAAATAAAATATAGAGAACATTTATACCCATGGAAACATTATTTAAAATAAATAAATAGAGGTAATAGTGTAAAGAGATACACAATTCTATTTTATAAAGAATCATTTAAAAAAATAAAAGTTTGTTGTATGTGTTGTAATTTTTAAAAAAATCAACACTGCTGTGGTTGATACTTTAAATTTTTTTAAGATTTTTTTGTCTCAAATTAGATAGATATGTGTGAATACATGACATGGAAATTTACACATACAAATACTAAACAAATGAATAATACTTTGTTTACATATAATTGGTTTAAAAATTAAGCAAAAATAGGTTTTACAGGGACCCAAAACTCAGAGTTAAAGATATAGATAACTCATTAAGAACAACTAAAACAAGAAAGGGGCCACAGAACACCCCAAACAACCAACAACGAACAAAATAGGAAACCAAAACAAAAGGAATCAACAAAACATATCGAGATCTATCATCCTCTTAGATTCTAGATGGAATCCTCCATCTTTTCTAGCTTTGTTATATTCTTCAGGTTCTCTCTAAGACCTTTGATATCCTTACTGGCATAATTTTCATGGCTATTTTTCAATCTGGTTCTAGCCCTAGTTCCTTTTGCAATGTTTTTGGTCATCTACATGGCTTCCTATTCCTTCTTCTCCATTATGTTAACCAACCTAGAAAGATTACTAGTAGATGATTTCATGTCTTCCATAGAATACCTAAGCAAGTTCTCCAAAAAAAGTTCAATGCATTCAATCATAGCGAGAAGTTTAACTAGGTCACAAATATCTTTAGAGTAGTCCTTAACCCTATTTTGAGTTTTGTCTAGTAGGTTCTAAAATTTTGTTTCTAAATCCTTGTTTCAGGCTCTAGGCTTCAAAATATCATAAAAATGCAATTGTTATATGTAACTTTGAAAATGTATTCATTACTATTATCTAAGCTTTATAAAAAATAAAAATTGTAATGTTTATTTTTTTTACTTACAATTGTTATATTCAACTTTGAATTTTTCTTGTATTTTGTTTCATCATTACAAGTATACTATTTTTCTCAGAGCTATAATTTTTCAACTTTAAACATTACTATTTTATTACTCAAACAATATAAGACATACATTTACATCACATTTTCCAAAAAAAATATTATTTATTAAAAGAGTCAAATGTAAAGCTTGAAAGCATGTCTCTGAAGTGAAGTAATTCATTGCAATACTATAAATAATCAACTACTCTATTAAGAGACTCATCTTCATAGTGAACCACATTTTGTGGAATGAAGTCCTTAGTCGTGGGGTTTAGTATGTCAAACCAATAAATATTCTCATAGGTCCATCACTGTAGATACCAATTTCCTGTATCTTTAGGCCTTGTTGGATAAAATTCACAAATTGTCTGTCTCCATGTGGGTATTTATTTTGTGACAATGTTCCTTACTCATTCAATAAATAATAGATTTAAAAGTATTCCCTATGGTCCCCATCTTTCAACCACATGTCGATTCCATGGTGTGCCTTCTATCCTAGCAAATTGAAGACAAAATAATTGTCCATGATAGTGCATATTTTTCAGACCTTGAGTACTAATTTGTGGCTATTTCAGCATTGTTTTTAATGAGAGTGGGTCATACTCATATGTTTCAATCATAAAAGGAGCTTGATGTAACCAAACCTTTGTTGCAACAAATTAAAATTTAGTTGGATCACACTCTTCACAACAAACCGTGTGTAAAAATATAATCTCTGTAGAAATTATTGAAATTTCTAAGTGTTGGCAGATAAAACATAAGTAGACCTATTTCCTGGAGAAGCCTTTTTGAAGACAAATAGTTTGTTCTTTCTTCACTATGAATTCTTTGAAGATAAGTATGCTCATAAGATTCATCAAATCTAATTGTTCTTTGCTTCAACATTTTAATTTTCTTCAAATATTTGGATAAAAAATTTGAACAAATTATTCATATACTCTTTTTTTAAATACCACATGACTCCATGTTGTTAGGATCCTAAATATCTTAACATAGAAACTTACAAACATTTTTTTTGACAAAATTATTTGAACTAGCTATTATAATGACACCAATATGAAGAAATGAGAAAATATAAAAAAATTTTAAGGTCTCACAAAAACTATTATTTTGAAGCTTCGAGGAAATGTACAAAATACATTTTTAAAAGTATGTCTATCCCCAAATTCATTTTATTATTGTGCTATAAAGAGACTCTTATTTTATTCAAAGTTTCATATTTGTTGAGAAATGTTACATGAGTTGATTTCTATTTCTTGAAGTCTTCGTTCTTCAACTTTTCTTTTTTCAAGTTGTTTTCCCTTTTTAATTTTCTCATAATGATCATAAGATAATGGTGGCATTATTTTCAATCGTCTTAATGAATTTACAAAGGATATTGCCACAAACACCATTCTAGTTCTCTTAATTGGTCCTATATCAATTGTTGTCTTTTCAAGTGTCAAACCTCAAGATTTGTGTATTGTCAATTCCCAAGCCAATCTCAATAGAATTTGAGTTGTAGAATCTCTTTGTGTAGAAATAATGGGTATTGTTTTTGGATTTTCTTCATTGAATGGGAAACTAGAGTAGGTGTCAAATTTTACCATGACATACAAGGGTAGTTTTGGTGGGTTACTTTCAGGTTTATATACGATTTCCTAAACATAACCTAAAGCACTATTTACAAGGTCTTCTTCTATCCATAGATTTGAAGTTAATGTAACTCTTACATTTTTGGAGATCAATAATTCCATATCAAGCTCATCGTGATAACTTTCATCCACTCCACTAAAATTTAAAACTTTTGTTACAATAATACATGCAACAAGTTGTCTTAGAGAATGTAATTTATTTCTATTATGATTGTGCACATTATCTATTGGAGCTAATGAGAAAAAAATCCACAGCTCCCAAAATCACATGCATGAAAACACTTGTCATAGAAAGAGAGAAGGAAAAACTATGGAGGCCTAAACACAAGGATCCATGAAAGAGGAGACATTCTTCATGTGAAAAAATAAAATTTGTAATCAAATAAAATGAATGTGTTCTCAATAATATTACAAGAGAGATTATTACTTATAAAGGAGATCAAAACACTAAAAAGGGTGAACAAACCTATGTTGCATGATAATAATTAATAAAATAATTAATTATTATATGCCTAAAGTTTAACTTAAGTAAATAAAGAGAATAAGTGACTTAATAATTAAATTAATATTATTTAATTAATAAAAAATAACTTATTTCTCTAACACCCCCCCTTAAGATAAACTTTGGGAGAAGCTAAAAACCTAAAAAGAACTACTGAAATCAAATGGGTCCTAGTAACAAAAGGTTTGATCAGGTACCCAAGTACAAAAGAGAGTCTCTGTAAAGAAGATAAATAGAGAAAAACACATAGGAAAAACTCTACTCCAAAAAGAGATGAAGAGTAGTCTGAAGGACTGAAGAAGCCTCCAAAACTAAGGAATGTTCCAGAAAATAGGAACAAGGATGAACATGTAGAACATCATTGAAGCAAGAAGTTAAAAAATCTCTCAAGAAGTAACTACTAATCTCAAGATCCTCCACTAAAACATGACCAGGTAGAGAAGATTTTAATCTACATGAGTGCCCTCAAATGACACTACTCAAATCAGGAGGTAAAAAAAGGTAAACACCTAAACTTGAAGATAGAGGTGGCATAAAAATACCAAAGTCTGAAGAGCTAATAAATCAAAGATGGAAGAGTGCATCCAGAAATAGGAAAGAAAGACTGTCCATATGGTAAATGATCCATCTCATCAAAATGCATATGTACCTAGCCACTGCATCCACCTAGTACATAGGATCAAATATTGAATACATATCTCACATTATCAAACCAAAGAAGTAGAAGAATAATCAATAGAAACCCCCCCCATAATGTAGAAAAGGGAGTAATGACAAAGGTAGATGGAAAATAAAGGAAAACATAAAACACCCCATGGAACTTTATAATTGAGTGTGAATACAAAGAGCACAAACATGTGCAAGATCTCATACATGCAATAGAATGACACTTTATCTCAGTGTGTGTTCTTATAAGAATGCTAAAAAATGAAGTATACACTACTCAAAGAAGAGAAAAATGTTGCTGAAATAAAATAACAGCCAAAGAAGAGCCATCCCACAAAAGGAAGAGATCCTAGGACCTGAAACATCCAAGATATTCACCAGAGTACAGAAATGAAAATAAATAAATAAAATATACCTAGAGAAGAATATGAAAAAATGACTCATAGCACTAGAAAGATAATAGAACAAGCTTGCTAATGATATATTGTTTTTCCAAAATGGAGTCGAGATACACAAGATATGGTTGTCAGAGTGCGAAAAATAACTTATGGATTTGATAGAAAAAAACCCATCAAAAAATAGAAATCAAAAATTCAAAAATCCATATTTGGATAAAGGTCAAAAAGAAATTTCCGACGATATCTCATTTTCCTAATTTCGACACCATATGTGAAAGTTATGGGCCAAAAGCCACAAGCTGCTCTTTATGACAAAAGAATCAAAGAGATTGATGGGTTGATGGCTGTCAAATTTTGGCCAACAGATGATGATGTCATCACTTGTACATGTAGGTGTACTGAACTTCACATGCAACGTACTTCAAAAATGGTATGCACACTTTTCAAAAAAAATTGTATACTTTTTTTCTAAACAAATTTTGGGAAAATTTTTGAAAAATAATTTTTTTCATTAAAAAAACCTTTTTTGCTAGTTTTTTAATAATAATTTTTCTTTTGCTCATGCCCATCAGGTGTTAGGATTATGGAAAGATAAGTACTGAGAGGGGAGGGGTGAATCAGTACCCTCAACACTTTTCAATACTAAAAACTTTTCAATTATAGATAGCAATTAACCGACTAAATCCATTGATTGAAACATACATTCAAATAACTAAAAATGTAAATTGCATGTAATGTAAACAATAAATCATTCATGAAAATTCATATCCATTACACAGATATTTTGGTATCGCAAAAACCCTTGTAAGAAGGTAAAAACTACAATGGGGATAACACCCACAAATCTTCACTACTATAGTAATAAAGTATGTCGGTTAAGGCTACAAATTTGTGATCACTTTTGATGATCTTACCCTATTAAGAGTAACAATTAGATCAACTAGATCTACGTAGTTAAAGGATTTTAACAACATAATACATTTGTGTACTCAGTTAAGAGATTTACATAAGAACTATTAAGTCCACTCTGTTAAGAGATTTTAATTGTGCTACAATGGTTAAAAGGTAATAGTAAATATATCTGTAAATAACAACTCTATCTTTCTTGATTCAGATCTATAAAATATCAAATAGCTATTGTGTCATAGTGATGTATGTGTCCTTCTGTTCTACTTGGTACCCTTGTGTGTGTTCTGAAAAACTGAATCCTTCTTTCATAAACCTTTTGTCAAAAACCATTTGTCTTATCTCCTGATGTCCTTAGTGTAGCTACTCCTTCATGATACATGTTCATAATGACATCTTTACATATTTTATATCAAACTATCTTGACCTAATTAGGGTTTACAATATCTTAGAAAACCTAAGATCAATGGTGTAAAAAAATATCCTAGATCTAACATTACATAGGAATCATTGCCAAATTAATGATTACAACCATAGTTAATTATGTCTTGATCATGGTAAACCATTTTTTGATTGGTGTGAGCCATTTGCATAGATGTTTGTGCCATTTTAGATTACTATGTCATTTCCTTCTTTACTTAATAATCACAACATTCTCCATTCAGTAAATTACTGGTGCTTGGTTCATATGAATGCTCGATGATCACTAGCTTGGTACTCGATAATTATCTATCACTCAGTGAGTGTACTCCATAAAAACCTTGTTCAATTATCTTAGAGATATACCTTGTCAATGCTCAGTGTGTGGGCTCTATATGGTTACTTGATTGTCCTATTTGTCTCCTTTACCGACCTTTACCAACTGAATAACTGATTGATACTAATGACAATCCATAAATGCTAAAATAGGAGTAACATTCTCCCCATTTGGCATTAGTATCAAAACCTTATGTATATGTATCGACTTCCAAAATAAATATATATAGACTCCAAAAAATATACTAACTCCCCCTTTGTGCATGCTCTCAGTATGAAGTACATAGTGGCATATATATACATAGACTTTCCCCCTTTTTGAAATTAATGCCAAAAAAAATAATGTACTTACAACTTATTAAAAATAGTATCATGGGTTTTCTTGAGTGAATCCAAGAGGTTTTCCCATTCCTCTTTTAGGTTCTCAAGAGCAATGTTCTCTAAACCAACTTGTGCATACATGGAAAAAATATTTTCTAGTACCAAAATTTTTGGGGTGGCAACTAAATCTTTTTCCTTATTAACATGACACTTCATGATCTTTAGATGTGGAAGCAACTCAACCTGAAGCTCAGTGATTTGATCACTTATTATATCTTCTTGCTTCCTCAAATCTATACTCAACCGCTAAAGTTCTTAAACTTTTGAAATATTCTTTTGAAAAGAATTTGGCTTAGTTAGAGAACTATTTGCACTGACCTTAATCTCTTCATCAATTTTCTTGAGATTTTCACTAACCTTAGTAGTGAATTGGTCCACGGTGCAAAACTTGAACAAAATTTGAATTATTCTCTGAATTATGGTTTCAAGCTCGGTAATAACCTCTAAGAATTTAACCTTATTAATTTCCACTTCCTGGCTTATTTTCTCAGGTAATTTCAATTGTATCTTTGCTTCTACCCACTCTTCTATTATTTTCTTTGTATCTATATCAGGGGCATTTATGTGACCAGTTAGAGTTGCAAGTTGATCAATGATGGGAGTTTCCTCATTAACATTGATCTTGGGAACTACTTGTAGTAGAATATCTCTAACATCCTTCAAAATTTCTTTACTTTTATTCTCCTTTTTCATTTTCTCTTGTACATCCTTCGTTCTGCACAATTCCCCATATCTTCTCAATGCTTCAGGGTCTAATGTCCTAGGGTCACATTCAAGTATCTCAATAACCTCATCAAGTGTGATAGGACCCTTAACATGTTTCTTTTTCTTCTTCTTCTCTGGTGTTTGTGATGTTGTGTAACAAACTAGAGCTTTTGTCTCCAAATTTTTCTTTTCTATCTCAGTAGACACACTTTCTTCCTTAGCTTTCTTGGTGACCGGTGTATTAGTAGATTGTCCTTGGGTGTGTGTAGTAGTGTCTACTGTAGTTGATTCTACCAATTTATTCTCTTCTGGTGCTTTTGTTTATGCTTTTTTATTCTTAGGCTCATTGGAACATTTTTTTTTTGTACCCTGACCCTTGGGTATATCCTTTGGTTTCTCGATTGATCCTTCGGGTTCCTTCTATATTAAAATGTCAAAGTGCTTGTACCAATATCACTAAGTCACCCAAAATTTCACTTGTTGCTGCCTCATTGAGTACACTTTCCTTAGTGGTTTCTACAGTAGTGTTTATATCTTCATCATTACTTATATCATCAGGATCTCCATTGGTGATGTCTTCAATAAATACATCATCTATCCCTGGTATTGTTAACTTCTCAGGAGTATCCAGTCTATATTCTTCTCTACATCTGGGTGGGTAAAAATAAATAGAAATAGTGTCATCTACTACCTCGGTATCAGATAAGTCAATTGGCTTCCTTGTGGCTAGATTTGCATCATCCAAGTGAATTCCTTTTCCTTTCTTCTTGTTCTTCTTCTCAGGAATTTTTGCCAATGCAAGTTGATCTTTTTCTACTCGAGCTTTTAAAATTGTTTTCCATTGAATAGTTCTATTCTTATCTACTTCTTCAAGGTTTCTTGCCAAAATGTTAAGGGTTCTACCCTTCACTATGAATCATTTAGAGTATTGTTTCATCAACTCTTCTATCTTAGGAACTGATAGAGTAGGCATAGCCAAAATCAATGAATGTTCCCTCATTTTCTTTCCAATGTCCAGGACATAAGTCCACCTGGATGACAATTTCTCATACAATTCCTTAGATACATACCTAGAAAATTCAATAGGTACCTTCTTAAATTTTATCACCATTTTTATGATGGCCTCTTCAATCTTTTCCTGATCCTTGGTAGTCATATGTACATACTGACTTAATTTAGGGTTACCTAGTCCACCTATTTCCTTTATAGTTTTAACTAGTTCATCTACCAACTGACCTTTATTTACAACTACTTTAAATCTACCTCAATTTTCTTCCTCTTCATCTTCATCAACATCATCTTTATCTCTTATTAATCTCTTCCTCTTTTTAGTTATCTTGGAGGTTGCTTGGGTACATCTATTTTTATTTTGATAGGTCTTGGTGGGAGTTGGCCTTGATATTTTCACTATTCCTTTCTTTATGGGTGGAGAAGCAGCTATTCAGGACCTTGTCCTTGCTCATGTGGGTTTTTTTGCTTGTTTTTTCTTCCTCGTGACCTTGACTAGTGTAATTTGAATATCTTTGTCTGACTCAGTCTCCTCCTCATTATGTTCATTATTTCCAATTAATAACTCTTCCTCGGTTGCCTCTTCAACTAGATTAGCCTCTGATGTCTTTGCTTCTATGGCTTCATGTCCAAACTTTTTCACCAATGTATCCATTATCTTCTTTGATTTCCTACTTACCTTTACTCTGACTAGATCTATCTTGATTCTTAATTTGGCCTCTTCATAGGTACCAAACATAGTGGCCTGTGGATCTTTGGGCTAGGCCAATAATGTCTGTATTGACTTGGAAGCTTAGTCAATATCTAGTTCATAGCCCATAGGGGGTAACCAAGCAATCCTTTGAATTCAATCACCTTGATCAAAGTGGAGTTGGTGTGTACTAGGAAGTAGATGTCATCCTTATGTTGTTCAACTAGCTAACCTGGTATCTTGATCCTTTGATGCATTCTTTCCTTAAATTGCTAAAAATAAATATCTATGACACTTGAACAAAATTTTGACCCAAACTTTGAATAAAATCATTGATTTGCATAATGACCAATCGGTCAACATTCTAGTCAATATTACCAATCAAGAGAAAAATGTTTTGTACATAGAAAAATACAAATTAGTAGGGAACCAAACTTACAGGTATTTATCTTTTCCAACTTGATGGTTCTCATATTTTTATCTAACTATTTCAGTAGGAGCTCAGCTAGGTCGAATTGAAAACCTTTATTGACAATCTTGTGGGTGATGTCTACCACTCCACAAGGTAGACTACTTGGCCTACTTGATTGGAATATCTTATAGCTGACTACATAATCATTGAATCTTGTCTCAAGGGATTAACAATTATGTTGACTCTCATACCTTTTTCATCCCATTCTACTCTAGCTAACTTCTAAATCCCAATTCTCAGTGCACTCCTTATAGATTTTACTTTGTCGGTAATAGGGTAACTGGTGACTACATGTATAATGTCCCTTGTGATGTTTACCAGTTCATATAACCATAACTTCCCTTCATGCACTCTACTTAATACAACCTAATCCATTATGTTTTGAACTCTCTCAGGAAATACAAGGCATTCATTAAACCCTTCACCTCCAAGCGTTAGATTTCCATCGACACTCAACTCCTGGAAGGTTGATTGAAGCTCAAAATCCCCTATTTCACTGATTTTGCAGTGGATGTATGTATGAATATCTTGAACCATCAAAACCCTAGGTAGAATACATAAAAATACACCAGTTTGATCAATCTATGAAGCAATTTCAGGGTATCACTTGTATTTCAGTTAATTACAGGTTATGGACCTTATCAAAATGACCTTCTTATCACTTTCAGACTTGGATTTCATAACCTTGGATGAGGATACCATCATTTCTAAAATTTAGGGCTTCATAAATATGCTATGTAATCACTCAGTGGATGTGAAACTTACTTTTCATCATGAATAACTTACTCATAAATCCTTTCAATCTCTACTAAAGCACTCTGAAATATTTTCACTCAAATCTTCTCGAAGTCACTCTAGTTCTTCATAATCGTTGTGTGAAAAATGACCGAGTACATCATGTATTTATACTAAAAATTTCATTTCCCACTCAAAATTATGCATTTAATGCTTTACCTACCATAGCTTAGTAAACACAATTGCAGTCCATTTATACTTTAAAATACTCTAGCTCAGTTAATGCATAAATATTACTTAGTTGATGCCATGAATCGATTAACCTTGCCAATATTCACTGACTAGCAAACTTTTACTTGGTCATGCTTTTGCTGACTGTACACAGTTTAAGCTCTAAACATGTAATCTCATAGTACATCTCATTTCATGTTGATTTGGTGTGCATTCGCTAAATATAAGGAATTGTTGTATAATATAACCAATTTGAAATTTAGTTGCATACATACCTTTATGATTTAGGTGGAGGTGGTGATGTCACCTAATCCAACGGATGAGGTGTCACCGACTGCAGTGCTTGATCTAGCATTATCATTTGATGCTTTTCTCCAAATTTGATTTCTTATCCTCATGATTTCCTCAATTATATTTCCATTTGCATTTTCTTTTTCTCTAGTGCTCAGTCTCTGCAATCCTTGCTTAAGTGATCGACCTTGTAACAATGCAAACATGCCATACCAATGCTTGTCCAGTTATGAGATCTTCCTCTCTAATTCTTTCTCATGCAATTTTTCGCTATATGTCCATACCTACCACATGTTGTGCAATTAACCCATGTGTTGTAATCCCAAGTATATGCATTACCTTTCCTTCTTGGTTAATATGTTTGGTTATGTTCTTTCAGTGTCTAGACTTGCTTCATCTTTTTCCTACATTCTTCTGATATGTGTCCATGCATGTTGCAAGTGTGCCAATGTTTCTCCATGTAGGGTTTCTTAGGAGTCCTATTCAACTTTGATCTGTAGTCATGTGCTTGATGTCCATACTTGTTACAGTTATAGAAATAACCATTAAAATTAGGAGTGGATTTATGAAAACATTTTTCCTTACTCCTTCAAGCATTTGATGTGTGGCCTAGTTTTCCACAATGATAACATGATAGCTTATTTGGCCTTGGATTTTCATAGGCATTCTTCTATTCAGCTTGTCTTGATGAATCTCCCTGCTTGGTGTAGCCTAAACTAGTTGTGCTATCAAGTCTTTTCTGACTTATCAGAAATTTATCCATTCTTTTAGTACTATCTTCATCTTTCTTGATCATCTCATTATGTTGTTGTTGAATTTTTATCTTATTCTTCAATCTTTCATTTTCCTCTATTAATTCATCGATGTCTTCTAGTTTCCTTGTAAGCTCACTATTTACTTGGTTAACTTCTTGAATTATGAAAACCATCTGATCAAAGATTTCAAACTAATTCGGAGTGAGTCTTAGTATCTCAGATTCCTTCTCTTGTATCTTTTTAGACATTTGTCTCTTGTCTTCAATAGCCAAGCTTCTTTCTTGTTCTTCTTTCCTATCATTGTTCATGACATCAACCATCCTAAGTATTTGTGTCTCTTGACTGATCTGGATAGCTTTGACTTGTTTAGTAAGATGTAGATTCTTTTTAGATAGATTTGATATGGTTCCTTATGATGCATCAAATATGCTACCAAATCCAGATCCATATACCTCAAATGGATCATCTATCTCCTCTTCTTGATAATCAGTCTCACTATACTGAATTTCCATATTCTTCCTCTTGATCAATAACTTCTTCAGTTCTTCTTTGGCATCTTTGAAATTTTTAATAAATATTTTCATTTGTAACCTTTGATTCTCAATAGTCTTATCCATCTTATATCTTTCCATCCTTAGATCTTTCCTCTTCAGTGATTAAACTTCCTTAACAAGAGATCTAGCTCTGATACCAATTGTTGGAATTATGGACAGATAAGTACTGAGAGGGGAGGGGTGAATTAGTACCCTAAAAAAATTTCAAGACTAAAAACTTTCAAGTTGTAGATAGCAATTAACCCACTAAATCCATTGTTTGAAACATACATTCAAATAACTAAAAATGTAAATTGTATGTAATCTAAACAATAAATCACTCATGAAAATTCATACTCATAACATAGATATTTTGGTATTTCAAAAATGCTTGTAAGAAGGTAAAAACTGTGGTGGGGATGACACCCACAAATCTTCACTAGTGCAACAATAAAGTATGTCGATTAAGTATAAAAAATTGTGATCACTTCTGATAATCTTACCCTATTAGGAGTAACAATTAGATTGACTAGATCTACCTTGTTAAATGATTTTAACAACATAATACATGTGTGTACTTGGTTAAGATATTTACATAAGAATGGTTAAGTCCACTCTATTAACAAATTTCAATTCTACTACAATGGTTAAAAGGTAACAATAAATCTATTTGTAAATAGAAACTCCATCTTACCTGATTGAGATCTATAAAATATCAAATAGATATCACCTCATAGTGATGTATGTGTCCTTTTATGCTCGATAGCTTTGTGTGTGATCTAAAAAATTGAATCCTTCTTCCATAAACCTTCTGTCAAAAACCCTTTTTCTAATCTCCTGATGTCCTTAGTGTGGCTACTCCTTCATGATACATGTTCATAATGAAATATTTACATATTTTATGTCAAACTATCTTTACCTAGTTAGGGTTTACAATATCTTAGAAAACCTATGATCAATAGTGTAACAAAATTTGGGGAAAATTCCTTGACTTGATGAATATGAAGTGGGTGTTTCCTCGGGACATTCAGGAGATGTTCACTTGTTGGAAGCTACCTACTAATTAAAAATTCTTAATCTCTTTTTGGAACTTCTTCATTCCTTTCATGTGTTGAGGAGTTTGGAAAGAAAGGAATGATAGAATTTTTAGAAATAAGGAGTCTAGCTGGGTTGTAATCTTCCACAAGATTAACAGATCTCTTTTGGAAAATTTGGCGCTGATTAATAATTATCAGGACCCGAAGGATGAGTGGGAGGTTAAAGTCTATAATAACTAGAAGCTTGAAGGAAGGAAGGTTCAAGATACCAAAAGAAGACTGAGAAATGAGGCTAGGTGGGACTATCCCCCTAATGGCTAGATTAAAGTCAATTTTGATGGCACCTCTAAGGGCAACCTGGGAATTGCTGGCTATGGCATAGTGATCCGTGATGATTATGGGAATTGCAAAGGGGCCATGGCCATTCCTATAGGATTCAATACCAACCATGTTGTGGAGGCTAACACTTCTCTTTATGGTTTGATATTAGCTAAGAGGAAAAACTATACTAAGGTTTGGATTGAAGCGGACTCCCTAATTATTATTAAATGTTTGAAGAAAACTATGACCCCATCGTTGACTATAGTCAATGTTATTAGCAAGGCTAAAAACATTATTGAAACCTTTGATGAATGTTTGATGACTCATAACTTTAGGGAGGCCAACTCAGTGGCTGACTGGGCTACAAATGTGGCTTGTAAAAGCCAGGTGGATATTGAGTGGGATGATGGTTTTCCACTCCCTTTTGAAGGGACATCATTAATTAATAAGGAGTGGGTGATTAGTAAGAAACACATTCTGAATGAAGAGCATATTAATGAGTATTGATTGCAAAAATTTGTGTGATGTTCATGAAGGACAATGGGGTGATTCCGAGATAATAATTGGCGCTTTTTGGCATGATTTCTTGGTCTTTCTAGATATGAGGGGGTTTTATTACAACTCGAAGTCTAATTTGTAGGGTGTTTGGATTAATTTTGAGAAGGGGTTTCTAGACTTTTACAGAGCTATGGGAGGTAGGAAGAGAAGATGCGAGCCAGGGAACTATAGTGAATGGAACCAAAACTAGGAGGTATGGAAAATACTTAATGGTGGGGGTCTGGTAGTTTACATGGAGAAATTGCATGGAGGGAAAGTTATTGTGACAAGGAACTTCATCAAATCTTGGAACAAGGGGAGTGTTATGGTTGGTACGCAAAATGTGGAGGTGACTAAGGAGATAACAGCAGAAGTGATAGGTCTAAAGATTGAGGGCATTAAATTCTATAGGGATAGGAAGATCTTAGACAAAGCCTTGGAGGCTTTTGCGCCTATGGAGAAGGAGAGGAAATGTATGGTAAAGGTGGAAAAATCTTACTTTAATCCTAACAGTATTTCTAGGCCTTGGCATCTTGTTTTGTTTGTGATTATCAGCTACATTACCCTTGATGGTCATTATACAAAAATTTAGAAAAATTATTTAATTCTTCTGAATCATTTTAGGCATGGGGTTAAAATAAATTTCCCATTTTACTTGCTGAGTTCTTTGAATACCTCTATCCTCAATTGGAAAAGGGATCCGAAGGGTGATCATGTTTTCCATGAAGGGCTTATGGTCCTCATTTATGAGGTTCTAAAATTGAATAAGGTGGAAAGACCCTGATTTAATAGGAAAGCCCTCGAAGACTATGAAACTAATGGGAAAGAGTCTGAGGAGCCCTTTATGGAGGAAACAGAAGAAGAGGAGAGTGACTCTGAGGAGTTTCAAGAATCCACTCCCAAAAGAAAAAGAAAGAAAAGTAAGGTGGAGGACTCGGTCACAGAGATGGATTTGGAGGAAGAGGAGAGTAGGGAGGATAGCTCCAATAAGCAGGACAAAAATAGAATGGAGCCCATTGGAAAGCGCACTAGAGCAAAAAAAGAGAAGAAGAAAATTGCCAAAAGGGTTTTCATTTCCTCTTATGAGGGTTCTTCTTCTAAGGATAAGAACCATAATAATTAGGATGACCTTGTGGACAACAACCCTATTGTGGAAGAGAGTGTGGGGCTTGAGCAAAATGTGTTGGTCGAGGATAATATTTTTCATGATGTCGCATAGGTTGTGACTAATATTGAGAAAGATGGGTAGGAGAAGGATACAGTCAACATGGGGAAGGATAAAGTGGAGAGTTCCATGGAGAAGATGGAGGGAGGGAACAAGGAGTTTGAGAATTTGGGTTGTCTAGCCTTTTTTATCACCTTTAGCAATATGAAAACTGACATTACTTCCATGAAGTCTCATATTCTTTAGCTCCAAAAAGAGATGGGGGTCCTTAAAAAGATGAACTTGGGGGAGAAAACCATGGGCCAAACTATTGATGAGCTCATTGAGACTGTCGGTAGGGCTGAGGGGCTCACTATCTTCAATGACAGAATTATTGTTATGGAGAAAAAAATTGATAATAGTGAAGGAATGACCAAAAGAATTGAGATAATGGAAAATAGAATTGACAAGCTGGAGAAAACAATTGGGAATATAGCAAAGAAGAGCTATGTTATTCTTAAGGTGTCGAATGAGCATGTGAAGATCCTAGTGGACAAGCTGAACCAAGGGAAAGGGGAGCAGGTGATCACTGAGGCCAAAGATGATCAAGGTCCGAGCAGGCGTACTAGATCCAGGTTCAAGAAGATGGAGGATGATAAGAATAATGATATTGAAGATCTAAAAATTTCCGTAGTTAACATGTAGATGTTGGCTAATCAGGCAGGAGAAATTATGAAATATGTTTAGATAGAAACTTGTTGTCTTGTTTTCCTTTTGTTGTCCTATGTCTTTTTTCTACTCTTTTTGTTCAAGGACTCATTTGTGTGGATTTTTTGGGTGCTGGTGCACTTGTCTTTTTGGAGCTTAAATGCCTATATTGTGATCTTGATGTAAAAGGTTTCGAGTCCTTTCAAAACCTACTTTTACGTAATCAAAATGGTGTAACAAAATACCCTAGATCTAACATTACATAGGAATCATCACCAAAATAATGATTACAACTATATTTAATTATGTCACAATCTTGGTAAACTATTTTTTGATTGTTGTGAACCATTTGCATAGATGTTTGTGCCATTTCAGATTACTATGTCATTTCCTACTTTACTCAATAATCACAACATTCTTCGTTCGGTAAATTACTAGTGCTTGGTTCATATGAATGTTCGGTGTTCACTAGCCCGGTACATGATAATTGTCTGTCACTCAGTGATTGTAATCAGTCAAACCCTTGTTCAATTATCTTAGAGATTTGCCTTGTCATTACTCAGTGTGTGGACTCTATATGGTTGGTTGACTGTCCTATGTGTCTCCTTTACGGACCTTTACTGACTGAATAATTGATTGATAATAATGACAATCCATAAATGATAAAATAGGAGTAACATTGGGAACTATGTCAGGACCATATGCCCTTGGTAAAAAAAAATTTGCCCCAAAATGTAAATTTGTCCAAATTGGATAGATTTTATATGGAAATATGGGTTCTTGGGCACTTTGAATGCAACAGTGAGGTTTGTTTGAGCCCAAAGTGACCAAAAAATGAGATAGTCCCATATCTGACAGAAAATCCTCTAAAAATTATAGATCTAATGAACAAGGTCAAATCTCTCAGGAAGAGAGTAGGGGTGTGAAGATCTGAAGCTTTGATACTATGTTGGATTTGATGAGAAAACAACCCACAACTCCCAAAATCACCTATATGCAAACACCTATCATAGATAGAGAGAAGGAGAAGCTATGGAGGCCTGAACACAAGGATCCATGAAAGAGGAGACATTCTTGATGTGCAAAAACAAAAGTTGTCATCAAATAAAATGAATGTGTTGTCAATAATATTACAAGAGAGATCAATCCTTATAAAAGGAGATCAAAACCCTAAAAAGGGTGAACAAACCTAGGTTGCATGATAAAAATTAATAAAATAGTTAATTATTATATGCCTAAATTTTAGCTTAATTAAAAAGAGTATAAGTAAATTAATAATTAAATAAACATGATTTAATTAGTAAGAAAATAACTTATTACTCTAACACTTTCATTAGCAAAAAAAAAAGTGAACATCATTGTCTAAATCATTATTTATCAGTGGAGAAATGTTGTGTCTTGTTCTTGACATCAATAAATTACAATCTTCAATTGTTGGTTGTACATCTCTAAGATTTTTCACTCACTCACAATTTTTTTTTTGTTCCAAATCCTCTTCATCTTGTCTAAAAACCTTTTCCAAGGTGACCACAATTTTAGAATATTCCCATACTAGATTTTCTCATCTCTTTCTGTCATATGGTACCCTATATTTCACCAAAGGTAGCTTTATGAGGTCACCAACTAAAAGTATTGAAATTACTAAAAAAACTAAAAAAAAGAAGTGGTAATGTCTTAAAATATGAATATATAATTTTTATATATCTAAATCATATACAATAAATTTTGATGCATCTATGATATGAAATTATAAATTAATCCACACCTGCAAAGTTGAGATTAGCAGTCTGAGGAAGTTCTTGATGAAGTCGAGAGTCTATGTTCTCAAGGATCTTATCCCCAATAAATCTTATTTCATCTATCAATATATACCTGATATGACTCATTTCTTCTTGAAATGCTGTCAAATGACTCCCAATTTGAAATTATCGTGTCACTATCTTCACCAATATCTATTGCAAAGTCATGAAATAGTTTGTAGAGGAGAAATTCTAATAAGAAGAATTCAATAAATTTTTTTGACTCACATGCTGGAACAGATACAAATCTTTGATAAACTCTAACAATCGCATTCTTTCTCTTGCATTCCCATTTGTTATCTTTTTTCCTATTCTTGTTATATATCCATGATTTTTGTCCATCAATCAATGAGATAGTTTCCATTGAGAGGGGTCTCCTTCAATACACATAAATAAATGATTCGATTAACTCTTCAGTGGCATCCTCATTAGTTATAGTTATAGGTTTAAAATTTTAACGGGAAACATTGAGAGTAACAAATCACCTACTGCATTCAACCAAAGGGAGTTCCAATATCATGTGACATGTCTCTTGAGCTCCAACATCTCTTTCAATAATAGTTTTAGTTAAAAAAATTGTATACACCTTTGAGGCAAAATCATCAGGATTATCTATATTGGCCAAATGCATCAACATTTGATGGTAGGCTTTTGATTTTTTCTCTGCCTCGACTGCATATTTTGTTATGTATATAATAATAGCATGCTCTAATAGAACTTCTTTCCATTTTATGTTAGCTCTTAAAATTTGTAATATGTAATGATTATGTCAATTGACACTATCATCATTTCTTCCAAGCTCATATTTTTTTTGACCTGTTTTTATGTCTTCAAATAATTTAGAACCTTTTAAATTTAGAGGCCAAGGGCCATTGTAATTATAATTTATATAAAAAAAATTATTCAAAAATATAATCTACTAATATATTGTTCCTGTTAAAAAAATATTTAAAAAATCTTACTTGCAAGCCATTTTTCCTTTTCTTTTCTAAAGGCATGCACCCTCTTTACACATTGTATGTCTTTGAACTATTTTTAGGATTTCATCATAATCTCGATCAATATCCATCTCCACAAGTTGTCTCATGTTTCCCAAGATTGGATGTTGTGCAAAATTTTGAAATGCCTAAAAATAATTCCAAATTCAAAATTGGGAGAGTTCTAAAATAGAAAGCTCTCTAGTGAATTTTAAAAATGTTTTGAAGTCAACGTAGATATCCCTACATGTTGTGTTGGTGAATATTTTTTCTTGGATTCCATGCATGAACGATGTGATGAAAAAAAATTTAGAAGCTTTGACCTATTCTTCATTATTCTAGTCTATTGAATCCATATTGGTAGCCCCATGAAGCCACAAAAATCCATGTACATGTGGGGATCCCTTGCACTTCCATTCATATCTCAACCAAAAGTCTTTAACATTCAATCCTTTCTTTATAATTTATTTTTCAAAAAAATTTATGTCTAACGTGCATGTAGTGGGTGACTATGTGAGGGTAGTCAATAACATTTTGTCTCCTCCAAATTTGGGCTTCCCTTGGATTTTTCGATGGAAATCCTAGTATTAGTGCATGTAGATTTGGCCAATACATATTTGTCACACTCAGTGTGAAGAAATTTTTTGGCATCCCTAGTTGCTCAAGCATGTCGCATAATTTTCTTCAACCTTTTGTCCAATATGACCTTGTACCTCTTAATGTTGTGCCAAATCACATCAATTTGTCAGCAAGAGTTGAGTTTGGTACATGTTCTGTGTTCTCTCTACATTCATTTATGGTGATTGGAAATTCATGAATGTGTCATTTTGTAAATATGGCACTATAATTTTTTGCTTGGTTCCTCATTAACATGTTCATCATGTAATACCTAAATCTTGGGTGTTTTCCAAAATTATGGTCCCTATATCAAATAATATGTTTCACATATTCATGGAGGTGCACTCATCATACACATGGCTATAACAAGTCACAATGTCCATTTGGAAATAATGTTGGAAAGGCCATGTCTAGAAAACCTAGTGTAACATATTCATGTTGCCAATTTGTGTCAGTTAGATTCATAGATGTTGTCATTATGGCAACATATGATCTACATGAAGATCACATAGGTCAGAGAGCAAGTATGTCAAAGTGCAATGCAAAATTGTCTAAGTATGAGACAGTGTTTTTGCCAGTGTACCCGATGAAAGTTTTCATTAGCGATGTTTATTGGAGTAAGTTCAGTGCTTGCGCACTTGAACATAGATACTATGCTGACTATAGAAGACTCACCTAAGAGCGCAAGTCAGTACGACATGTATGGAAGAAGTTATGACAGTTTTACTAAAGATAGTGTTAAGCCGACATGACAGAATATGAAGACAAAATTGGTAAAGAGTTAAGGGATTATTTTGTTTATCAAAATAATATCTTAACAATATAAAGGGACAACATCCTAGATGTTAACCCTTGGGTAAAGATATTGTGTATAATGTAAGCCGACTAAAAAGAGTTATTAGTCTTAATAACTTGTATAAATGTAATGTATGAAGAAGATGTAAACAAGTGAAAGTTGACATGATATGAATGTAATAGTGATAGCAAAAAAGGCAGTAAAGAGATATTGATGCGAAGTTGCAAGAAGTATAAGGTTATGTACCTTGACCTATTTTGTAATCAGTAAATATTGTATATTAGGGTATGTGCAAGATCATGAGGGGCCAAAAAGCGGCAATGTCAGTTCAAAACTTTGACAATGTAACTGACGAAATTTTTTTCACCTGAATTTGATAAAATGAAAAGGGTATCTTAAGGAAATTATTAGCTTTCTACCAATATAATTTCTATCAAATTTTGAATTCAGTAAGTAATTATTAGTTATTTTCTAATTGAGCTACCTCTAAAATGTTGATTTATACACTAATTGACAATGACTATAACTTCCAGATGTTATAACATTTTTGAAATCCAAAAAATGTGTCACATTCTATGCTTTTCCTACTATAAGGAAAAATAAATAAAATTGAAGTTTGTAAAGTTTTGAATAAGTTAAGGTGGTCAGATACAGGAGTTTTTTTATTCTGAAAACATTGTAGCAAAAAATTCATAACTAATTATTTTTTTGGAATTAAATTACAAAAAAATATGCGGCACATCTAGGTATGAGTCTACTACTTATATATAAAATCTTATAATAAAATATTATCATTTGATTATGATTAAGGTGGTCTGACATACACCTACTTATTTTTTTCCTGAAATTTTTGTACTACTGCATTGAAATCTATACTTTTCACCAATCATACTAACTTTTTCTCAAAAAAAGCCTAGTAGTTTAGAAACTAAATTCAATTTTCTATAGATTATATTCTTACAACTTTTTGATATTAAGTTCATAGCTAGTTGAAATTTTCACGTCCAGTTGACTAACCTTGATTTGCTGATTTTTCATTGCCACTTAAGGGCATAGTTTGGCCCCTCATGATCTTGCACATACCCATTACTTGTTTGGGTAGTGGGCTCATCTAGTAATCATATTTTGTACTACCAACTCCTAGCAGGGTTGAGGCTTCTAACAAGGCCTATAGTCCCTTAATCAGGACTGTGAGACTATATGCATGTAATAGGCTCCTAACAGGGTCAACATCCTTAATGGGATACTTTTGATTAGTGGATCTTTGTGGGTACCATCCCCACCGGGGTTTTCCCTTGGCCAGTGTTTCCTCAAGAACAAATAATGTGTTATGAGTTCTTTTGTTTTTTTGCTATTTATGTTGTTTAGCTTTCTATGTTATGCATGCATTAAGATAATCTGTTATATCCATAATTGTGCAAAAGTAAAAGTTTGTAGAATATTGATTCACCCCCCCTCTCAGTATTCCCTATTTCTAACAATTTGTATCAGAGCTTAGTTACTCAGAAAGGAATCATACAAGGAAAGCTTAGTAGCTTGAGTAAGATCTCTATGGATATGGATCAGCTATAGAAAAATCTTGAAAAAGCTCTTGAACAGATTGATATTCTTACTGAAGAAAGAGATACTCTTAAAGGAAAATATGATGATGCAAAGAACCTCATTGAGAAATTGAAAAACAAGTTGGAAGATCTGAAATCAAAAAAGGAATCTGAAATTCAAATTGAAAATTGTGATGACAACCTAGAAAAATAAAATGAGATCCTTAAACATGAATTAAAGATAGCAAATCTGAAGCTAAGTCTAAAAGATGGAAATGGAAAGAATGAAGCAAATCTAAAATTTGAGAATGAAAATCTGAAGCTTGAAAATGAAGGACTAAAATCTAAACTTATTAAAGTAACATCTGAACTTGAGAAAGTTAATTTACAATATACCAAACTTGAGAAATACAGTACAATTGTGAAAGGTGAACTGACTCGATCTAAGCAGCAACTTGAAAGACTATATTCAACTAGTGAGAAGATTGATGAAATAATGTCTTATCAAAAACCATTCTATGATAAAATTGGTCTTGGATTCAACACATCTAAAGCAAGTGGAGAAAGCAAGGAACCAAATCTGAAAATGTCTGAAACCATAGATGAAAAGAAATCTGATGAAATTAACAAATCTAAAGATACACCTAAAGAAGAAGAACCATCGAAGAAAGAGGAATCATCTAAAGGTATGAAAAGAGAATTTAAAGGTAGATTCTTTACTTGTAATAATTCTAGTCATATGAAGAAAGATTGCACAAGTAAGAAATTTAAACCTCTTAATGGTTATTGTTATAATTGTCATGGTTTTGGACATAGAGCTATTGAATGTAGAAAACCTAAATTTGTTGAGAATAATAATATTAATAGAATGTTTAGGAATACTAACCATGTAGATAAGAAACCTACTGAAGATATGAACGGGAGAAATGGAGTAGTATGTTATAGATGCAACAAAGTTGGACACATTGCTAGAAAATGCAGATCACAAATCAATTAGTCTGGACCAAGATATGGAAAAAATGGAATAGTTTGTCAAATATGTAACAAGATTGGACATACATCAAGGTTTTGCAGAATGAAAAATAGAGTTTTTCATCCTAATCCTAACCCTAGAAGTCATGCAAGGAGAAGTGAAGATGCAAGTAACAATCAGAAAGGATGTTGTAGTAATTCAGAATAAGTGAAGTTTGTTAAAAGCATAGATCAAGGAGACACATTCAGTACTAAAGGTAACTAGAAAGGTGAAGTATCAAGTGGTAAGAATGAATCTCTACCTAACCCATCTCAAAGTACTTAATTCATGAAAATTACAGTAGAATAGGAACTTAGATTAGTGTAGAAGTGGATATATGATGAATTGAGTCTTGCATAGTTAATGCAAGGTAGTATATGATGTATTGATTCTATGGTTAAGAGTGCATAGAAAAATATTATGTTTTGCAAGATTGCAAGAAGTTTTAAGTTTTACAGGTAAGGAGAATCAACTTTTTGGAAAGAAGCGGCAAAAGAATTGAATGCAATGTTAGATCTATGTAAGATTGAAATGATAAAAGGTTATGACTAGTATTATTTGATCATCTAAGTGAATACAAGTGCTAAGGAGATCGAAGAGCAGTGATTGAAAGAGTTTTGCAAGGATTTGGTGAAGGATTTTTGTGTTGAATCTACACAAGCCCTAAATCATGAAATCAAGGTATTTTACTTGGCAGATCTCTAAATCAGTTAAGGAATTATTAGAAGTCATGGATATTTCATTGATTCACAATGTTAGAGATAAGAATAGACCTAAAGTCAAAAGGGAACCAATAGAACCCTTGGAGGAAGAGCCTAAGTTTTCTTTATCATCTGTACCAGACGGAGTTTTACATCTAGAAAATGTTAGAAGTTATTTGGGATGTAAGCTAGAGACTCTCAGTGGCGGTGATTTTACAAAATAATATCAGAAGATTTACAATCAGGATATGTCATTGAAAGTAGGTTTTGAGCATTTGTAAAATAATGAGATTGTTAAGTATTCACTACAATATGAGTTTGACAATGAAGAATGTACCAAGATAATTTTAAGCAGAATTCATAATGGAAAGTTTTGGTTAGATGACAAAGTGATAGATATCACAACTGACTTAATTCATGAAGTAACTGGTCTATCTAAAAATGAAGCCATTCCTTTGAATGAGAAGAACATGAGGAAAATAGTTATAGACAACACAAATTCATCTTACAATGGCAGAGGAATAGTAATTAGCAAGATTCAGCAAGATGATGTTAGATATTTGTGCAAAATCCTTACAACTAAGTTTTGTGCTAACTCAAGAGAAGATGACATAGTAGTACAAATGATACATGTAGCCTATTTGATGTGTGTTGATAAAGTACAAGTTGACATGTGTGAGATTTTGAGAATTAAGTTGTTTGAGAATTTGGAAAAGATAAAGAAGACTAAGTACTCTCAATTTAGATTCTCATCATTGATCACATATATATTTTTCCATTTGTTAAGAAGATTTCCTTACAGGATTAGTGATGATTGGAATGATGGTCAAAATACTATAGAAAGGATTAACAAAGTGTATAGGAGACATATTATTGACAAAGTCAATGAGAGTGCAGTGTTGGTGATTAAAACATTTCAGAATTTGATGTTAAGTAGATCAAGGATCCCTTAGTCTTTAGTAGAAAAGTATAAGAATGAGATATGCTTTATGGTTGATACTGACTTTACATACATTAAAGCAGTAGAACCTAGAGTAGAGTTCATAGACCCTCTTGGCTATGAGATTACTGAAATTGAGACAGAAGAATATGTGAGTAGACCACTTAAGAGAAAGTTGGACATTCACAGCAACAGGTTTGGAACCTTTGAGGATAACTTCAACTCCGCAAAGATTATCCTTGAAGAGAAATAATCAAAGAAAAGAGTAGAGAGCACAATCAAGAAGATATTAAAGGACGTGCAGGAATGACTGAACATGAGTTCTTAATAGCCAAATAGATAGTAGCAGCAGTTAGAGAAATTGGACAAAAGGAAGTTTTGTCTGTTCCACCTTTATCATCAATTGCAGTACAGCAAGAAGAGACACAAGTCAAGGTGAAAGTGGAAGTAACTAAGAAAGATCAAGAAACAAGAAAATCCACTAGATCAACCTCCTCCACACCTGGTAAAAGAATGAAAGAGATTTCTACTAGACCGGGTAGAAGGTAGAAGACTTTAGTTCCACCAGTTAAAAGAAAGATTGCAAAAATTAAAGATGATAAAGAGACCCTTGTTAAGAAGAAAACTTGGAAACCTAGAGTTGAAAAAGTTAATGAACAGATTATTCAAGATGGAGATTTCACAAAGATGAACAAATACTATGATCTCTATGATTATGGAGAGAGATTGAACCTAGAAAATGCAGTGGTAAAGCACATGATATTGACTGACAAAAATTTTGATACAATTCAAGCTAAGATACCTAAGTATTTGTATGAGAAGCTTGTAAATAGGAAGAAAAGAGCATCTGATAAAGATATCAGAATTAGAGAAAATCTTGTTAGGAAGCTATGCAATGTGAGAGATGAAGAACAATTCAAATAGATCATGAAGGATTTGAACACCCTTTTCAGAACCAAGAAAAGAACAATTCAGCTTATGGGAGGCAAGTATGAAGAAAACAACAAGGAAATAGAACTAGTAGTAGTTAAGATAATGATAGAGAATGCTGGAAAACCATCAGTTGTAGTAGAACTTGAAGAGCAAGCAGAAGAAGTAGAACAATAGGATATTCCCTCTCCACTAGCCATCAACATTGAAGATGAATCTATGAATGTTGAAGGAACAAAGATCACTTTGGACAGTGATGATAATCTGTTTAAAAACCTTGAAAACATTATTGACAATTCTACTTTTGAAGAGCGGGATAGTGCCAAAGGAGAAGAGAAGACAGAAACTAGAATTGAAGAATCTAAAGAGATAGGGAAACAAGTATCTGTTCCCACCCAAGAAGAAATCAATCTTACACCTGAGACTGGTACGAAAACTCAGATTGGTTCTATATTTGAGAGTTTGGGAAAAGAAGTAGATGATGATGATCACATGGAATTGATCACATCTTTGAATAAAATTATTGGAAAGAATAAGAAATTGAAGAGCCTTGAAGGATGCCTAAAGGAGCTAACTGAGAAGTTACAAGGCATTGTAACCACATAGATTGCAGAGGCTGACCCATAGGGAAAAGCAAAGAAAGTGATGAATACATTTGATGATGAGTCTACTAACTTATCTAATGTAGCTAAGGTGAAGGCACAAGCATCCTATGAGGCCAAAATACTTTTGGACATAAGTCAGAACATCAGGAATGATATCAACAATCTTGATATCTACATAAAAGACTTAAGATGGAATTTAGTCAGAGGAAAATCTTTGTACATTCAGTGTACAAAATCTGAGATCCTTATAGCAGAGGAAGAGCAGAAGATTAAGATCAAGGAAGGTAAAATTCAAACTGAGATAAACCTTCTTTCCAGCCTTAATATGAAGGTACTTGATGTTAAGAAGAAAATCTGCAAGATTTATGATGAAATAAGGATTTTACAAGATGACAAGGACATGAAGCTGAAAAGATTCCCTCTTTTAAGAGAGCATGTTTCTATCAAATTGAGCATTGTTGAAGGACAATTGGAAGAATTTCTTTCATCCAAGACATCTTTTCAGAAGTTCAGTTTCATGAATCTACAAGCATGTGAAATTGCATCTTATGGATTATGTGCACTACTCAGTATTGTAGATTTGATTAAGAAGGCATGGGAGAAAGAGTTAGAGAACATGAAGATTAACTTTTCAAATTGTGTTGCAAGCCTACCGGCTTTCCAATATTGAATCAAGGTATAATTTTTGTCTGAACACAGTTTTGCCACCCTCCTTACCCTTTTTTTTGTCATTGTTGTCAAAGTGGGAGAGATATACAGTAGAAAATTGATAAGGATGTATACTCCTAGGGGGAGTATAGTATGTTTATAATATTTATGGAGCCATAAGGACAATAGATACATATTTTGTAGTATGGCCACAATTTTCATATTTTTGAAGTCTATGACTTAGCCAATTTTCTCATATGTTGCCACCAATGACAAAGGGGGAGATTGTTGGCAATTTGGATGAGTTAGATTCATAGATGTTGTCATTATGGTAACATATGATCTACATGAAGATCACATAGGTTAGAGAGCAAGTATGTCAAAGCGCAATGCAAAATTGTCTAAGTATGAGACAGTGTTTTTGCCAGTGTACCCGATGACAATTTTGGTTAGCGATGTTTATTGGAGTAAGTTTAGTGCTTGCGCGCTTAACATAGATACTATGGTGACTATAGATACTCACCTAAGAGTGAAAGTTAGTATGACATGTAGGAAGAAGTTATGACAGTTTTACTAAAGACAATGTTAAGCCGATAGGACAGAATATGAAGACAGAATTGGTAAAGAGTTAAGGGATTATTTTTTTTATCAAAATAATGTCTTAACAATATAAAGGGACAACATCCTAGATTTTAACCCTTGGGTAAAGATATTTTGAATAATGTAAGCCGAGTGAAAAGAGTTATTAGTCTTAATAACTTTTATAAATGTAATGTATGAAGAAGATGTAAACAAGTGAAAGTTGACATGATATGAATGTAATAGAAATAGTGAAAAAGGAAGCAAAGAGATATTGATGTGAAGTTTCAAGAAGTATAAGGTTATGTACCTTGACCTATTTTGTAATCAATAAATATTGTATATTACTTGTTTTGGCAGTGGGCTTATCTGGTAATCATATTTTGTACTACAAACTCATTGCAGGGTTGAGGCTTCTAACAAGGCCTATAGTCCCTTAATCGGGATTGAGACACTATATGCATGTAATAGGCTCCTAACAGGGTCAACATCCTTAACAAGATACTTTTGATTAGTGGATCTTTGTGGGTACCATCCCCACCGGGGTTTTCCCTTGGCTAGTGTTTCATCGAGAACAAATAATGTGTTATGAGTTCTTTTGTTTTGTTGCTATGCATGTTTTTAGCTTTCTATGTTATGCATGCATTAGGATAATCTGTTATATCCATAATTGGGCAAAAGTAAAAGTTTGTAGAATACTAATTCACCCCCCTCTCAATATTCCCTATTTCTAACAATTCATTCACTAGAGACGCACCAATTAATGGCCAATCGATTAATCTTAGAGGATCTCTATGGGGGTTTTTTACCCAAGCCTAAATAAATTCTATTTATTTATGTAGGTTTGGTGGTTTTGTTTCTATTGATGTTGTTTGATTTATGATGTTGTATTCTTCTGCTTCCACCTTAGGTTGATTGAAGATAATTTCTTTTACTTCTAAGTCTTACTCAACATGAACTATCTTCCTCTTATTAAAAATATTGCAATCACAATTTCTTGTAATGTCATCTAAAGCATGACCATCTACTCTCATGTATGATTATAATTTATCATTTCCTATTTTATACCTAAGTGCTCGATATACATGATCTTTGTTGACTGTAAAGTTATAATTTTTACCCCACTAATCCTTTTTTCAAACTATTATTATTGGAAAGTCTTTAATTGGATGCAGAAAAGTTTTATATATAAATTATATATTTTGGGGAATCTTATTATGTATCCTTTATATTTATATTGACTTCTCTTTGCATGTGTCACCTACACAATTAGACTTACATGAGAAATCAACAATTCTTCTACTTGAGTTAAATTTGAAAGTTCCTCTTTTTGTGACTCTGGATCCATATTGTTAGATGAAGAGCATCTGCTATTTCCTTTTTCTTGTTAACATCTAGAACACATTGGACCTTTTGTTGTGTGGCTCACTTTTATGCCAAGGTAACACACTTGACACATATAGCACATTGTTCGACAAACCAAACTATCTAATTGATGTCACAATAGTAATTGAATGTTATGATAACTATTGCTAAAAATTCCATGTGACAATTCCCATGATTTTCTACATTGCAACTAATACTTTCATTATGTTCAGTTCAGCATTGGTGCACAAAATTTCAAGGAAAAAATACACTCGATGTAATTTATTCACGTTGAATATTTAACTTAGTTGTCACATGATTATTTTCAACTTGTAATTCTTCTTCCATATTTTATGTTCTTCTTTAAACATTTCTTTTCCTTTCACAATACTTGTGGTCAAAAATTTGATTTTCCCTTTCTATATCATCCATTTGTTCATGTAGCATGTTTCTATATTCTCTATTATATTGCATCCTCTATTCCCTTCCCTCTTCAGTAGCTTGAAAGTTTATATTTCTAGTATAATTTTGTTTCTCACTTTCTATTTCAAGTGGAACTTATTGTTCTAAAGTGTATTCTAGGCCTCTTATGTTCATACTTTCATCAACTCTATTTTCATGTTCTATTCCTACCACCATTGTTTCTTCTCTTCTTCTAGCATTTCATTGTCTATCTTGTTGATTTATGTTTAGACGCTTGTTTTCCCTTTCTATACCATCCATTTGATCTCATATTCTTCTTCTATACTCTTCTTGATATTCCCTTCTATATTCCTTCTTCTCCTCAGTAGATTGAGGTTCAAACCTGTGGAAAAAATTTGTTGCCCATTTTCTATTTGAAGCAGTCTATGTTTTTCTTAAATTATCTGTGTGGCTATATCAATTATATTCCCTCCAACTCTATTTTGACATTGTAATTCATGATCCATTATTTCTTCTCTTATTCTATCATATTTTTTCATTTCTTTTTTATTATGACTCAGACGTTGATTTTTCCTTTCTATATCAGTCATTTGTTCTTGTCACCTTTGTCTAAATTCTCTTTGATATTCCCTATTCTATTGCCTTCTTTCATCAGCAGATTGAAATTTCAAACTTCTATGTGTCATATCTATGAAACGACAACCAAACATATAAGTAGAACTATATTTTTTAAGCTTATATGGTAATCTACATCAACATGAAATTTAAACGGTGGAAAATAATTGTGCAAATATATGAGTTTTCATTTTTGCAATCATAATTTACTATGTCCAAAATTAATATGACTCAATGTATTTTCCACATTTAATGGTTCAATTCCACAACAAAAATCTGCATACAAAATTAGTTATCATTATTGAAATATGTTTTACTTGAGATAAATTATTATGGATTTACATTTTAAGTTATGGTTACCATTACAATTATGAAGTTATGGTCAGGATTTAAGGTCACAGTCATAGATGATGGCTAACAATAAGTATTAGGGAACTTTTAAGGGTCATGATAGTATATAAGGGTTTTGTATCATGTCGATGGATAGAGTTTATGATTAAGATTTACTATTTTTGGTCTTAAAAAAGTTTGATTTAGAATTTGGGCTATCTAATTTATTTAGGCGTATCAATATAATAACATTAATAAATTAGTAGTTATCATATGTGTTGAATCAAGTCTGGGCTCTAATAGACACTTTCCAAGAATGTATTATTTCACATACACTGAGAGAGGGGAACCAAGTTGCGGATTGTTTGGAAAAATTTAGGCTGTGATGACTCGAAAGTTGAAATATGAAATGGAGATTAATGCATTACCACGGCTAAATAAATTTTAATTGATTCTGAAATGATTTAAAATCCTATGCCGTCATTTTTGAAGAAAGACATTCTCCTTTATCGTATGTTACATCGATGATCTTATCGACATAGGATACTCTGATTGGCTCATCGGGTATCGGGAGGAGATGTGAACCCTTCAAATATGGAGTAATGATTGTCCTCCAAGTCCAGGGATATGCTAATTTTTTCTGATTTTTTCTTTCATTGTGTCGATGTAT
>BSBK01008906.1:475000-557953 GCA_027943335.1 Chamaecyparis obtusa | reverse complement strand
TTAATGCCTCTGTGTTTTGATTGGACACTTGGTGCTATAACTAGAGTGTGTCATTTATGGCTCTCCACAAACATACCACTTCATACAAGTGACACCAAGAAACATTTTGTTGAAGCCATCATACATATGTATTTTGGGATTCAATTGTGAGCACGTCCTCCTCAATTTTCCCACCCTATGAACCTGAAGCCAACATCTCTGAATCATGACTGATGTCAATGCAAAGAACTGCATTATCATGCATCATGAAGGCATCATCAGCTTGGTATTGAAAATCGCTCTTAAGTTTCCCACTGATATAGTCCCAGACCTCTATGAATCCAACAACCGAGCATGAAACAAGGTTCTATCCATCAAGGAAGATGTCGAGTCCTCCTTGACATTCGGTGTTGGGGCATTCTCAGGAAATGATAATGTCTTAATATTGAAATTGCGTTATAGATTATCATGTTCTCGAATGCTAATACTGTCGATGTGCAAAACCAATTCTCATTGTCATCGACCAGTCTAACCTGACAAAGCTTTGGAAACTTCATTTTTGGATACCTTTTACTAGTTCTACTGCTCCTATCTGCAATTCCATATGCCATGCTCTGCTTGCGGGCATTCTATTGAATAGTTTACATATATTGTCTATGCTTCCAAGTCACAATTTTTATGGGACTCAATAGTTAAAATTATAACTGACCCCAAGGATGATGGCATGTCCCTTGGATAGACAGTGGCATTGATAGCCTCTCCAACCATTTTAGTCTACCTTCATAACCATACCAAATAGGACAATGTCTGCTCAGAAAAATTTCTACTTGATCCAGGAGCCTCGGAAGATCACTGCCCAATCGTGCTTAGTGCACCTTGGGGTCACTTGAATCGAGCGTGATCGCGAGCATTTCGGTGACTTTGTGGGAAAAACAGGGTTGTCATTGGCATTTACCTGGCCAACTAGAGCTGATGGAGCAGACAGTTCGATGCCAGGTCAGACGGTTTGAAAGATACGCTGCTAAGCCACTTTCAACTGACCCTGACTGCAAGTTTTGGCATCGACTAAGATCACCTTGCCAAATGCAAATGAAGTTGAATCACCCAAATCTGAGAGAGGTTATTGTAGACCTCAAAAACATGATCCCAGAGCACCTAATAGTTTGTTGATAGCTCTCACGAGGTCTGAGATACAAGCCCCAGAAGATCACGTCCCAATCATGCTTAGTGCACCTTGGGGTCACTTGGGTCGAGCGTGGTCGCGAGTGTTCCGGTGACTCTGTAGGAAGAATGGGGGTTTCACTGGTGTTTACCTAGCCAACCAGAGCCAATGGAGAAAATGATTCGATGCCAGGTCAGACGGTTTGAAAGATACGCTGCTGAGCCACTTTCAACTGACCCTGACTGCAAGTTTTGGCATCGATTGAGATCGCCTTTCCAAATGCAAATGAAGTCGAATCACCCAAAACTGAGAGAGGTTATTGTAGACCTCAAAAATATGATCTAGTAACACCTAATAGCTTTTCAATACCTCTCACAAGGTCCAAGATACGAGCCCCAAAAGATCGCTGCCCAATCGTGCTTAGTGCACCTTTGGGTCACTTGGGTCAAGTGTGGTCGCGAGCATTCTGGTGACTCTGTGGGTAGAATGGGGTTGTCATTAGCATTTACCCAGCCAACTAGAGCTGATGGAGTAGATGGTTCGATGCTAGGTCAGACAGTTTGAAAGATATGTTACTGAGCCACTTTCAACTAATCCTCACTGCAATTTTTGGCATCGACTAAGATCACCTTTCCAAATGCAAATGAAGTCGAATCACCCAAAACTAAGAGAGGTTATTGTAGACCTCAAAAATAGGATCTTGTAGCACCTAACATTTTGTTGATACCTCTCACGAGGTCCAAGATATGAGCCTTAGAAGATCACTGCCCAATCGTGCTTAGTGCACCTTGGGGTCACTTGGGTCGAGCATGGTCGTGAGCATTCTGGTGACTTTGTGGGCAGAACAAGGTTGTCACTGGCATTTACCTGGCCAACTAGAGCTGATGAAGTAGATGATTTGATACCAAGTCAGATGGTTTGAAAGATACGCTGCAGAGCCACTTTCAACTGACCCTGACTGCAAGTTTTGGCATCGACTGAGATCACCTTGCCAAATGCAAACAAATTTGAATCGCCCAAAATTGAGAGAGGTTATTGTAGACCTTGAAAACATGATCCTATAACACCTGATAGTTTTTCAATAGCTCTCATGAGGTCCAAGACACAAGCCCCAGAAGATTGCTTCCCAATTGTGCTTGGTGCACCTTGGGGTCACTTGGGTCGAGTGTGGTCGCGAGCATTCCGGTGACTCTGTGGGTAGAACGGGGTTGTCATTGGCGTTTACCCGGCCAACCAAAGCTGATGGAGTAGATGATTCAATGCCAGGTTAGATGGTTTGAAAGATACACTGTTGAGCCACTTTCAACTGACCCTCACTGCAAGTTTTGGCATCGACTGAGATCGCCTTGCCAAATGCAAACGAAGTCAAATCGCCCAAAACTAAGAGAGGTTATTGTAGACCTCAAAAACATGATCCTATAACACCTAACAATTTTTTGATACCTCTCACAAGGTCCAAGATATGAGCCCTAGAAGATCACTGCCCAATCGTGCTTAGTGCACCTTGGGGTCACTTGGGTCGAGCGTGGTCGCGAGTGTTCCGGTGACTCTGTGGGTAGAATGGGTTTGTCACTGGTGTTTACTTGGCCAACCAGAGCCAATGGAGAAGATGATTTGATGCCAAGTCAGATGGTTTGAAAGATATGTTGCTGAGCCACTTTCAATTGACCCTCACTGCAAGTTTTGGCATCGACTAAGATCGCCTTGCCAAATGCAAATGAAGTCGAATTTCCCAAAGCTGAGAGAGGTTATTGTAGACCTCAAAAACATGATCTTGTAACACCTGACATTTTATCGATACCTCTCACGAGGTCCAAGATACGAGCCCCAGAAGATCGCGGCCCAATCGTGCTTAGTGCACCTTGGGGTCACTTGGGTCGAGCGTGGTCGCGAGCGTTCCAGTGACTCCGTGGGTAGAATGGGGTTGTCATTGGTGTTTACCTAGCCAACCGGAGCCAATGGAGTAGACGGTTGGATGCCAGGTCAGATGGTTTCAAAGATACGCTGCTGAGCCACTTTCAACTGACCCTCACTGCAAGTTTTGGCATCCACTGAGATCGCCTTGCCAAATGCAAATGAAGTCGAATCACCCAAAACTGAGAGAGGTTATTGTAGACCTCAAAAATATGATCCTGCAGCACCTGACAGTTTGTTAATACCTCTCATGAGGTCTGAGATACAAGCCACTTTCAACTGACTATTAGTGGTATGTTTGAAATTTGATCTGTGAAATTAATCATGATTAAGCTTGTTAAATTTGAACTGTGGAGCTTATTATGTTTGAGGTTTAACTTTTATAGATTTTTTGAAATGACAAAAAATAATATCCTTAAAGCATTACAAACAACAATCAAACATGTAAGAATTCAAACCATGCAAATGACATAAGTATATGACATGTAATATCTCTTCTTGGCACTATTGGCCACCCATACATGATTTTGGTCATAAGTCCTTATGAAGAGTTTAAGGACATTTAACTTTTAAATCAAATTGATTGTTACAAATTGCCATTATAGGCTTCAAAAGATCTCAATTAACCATTAAGGATCCTTTTGTCCTTCTATCTCTGATTGGATCCATGGTGACCGTAGGCATCTTCATAGGTGCTCCTGCATAAGTTACATTCCACATACAAAACCAAGTTTATTGACTCAAAATACAATCTAAGAAAGGTCAAATTAATGTATTGAAATTAAGATTAATGAACTTAGAAAATAATGCACTAAGTTAACTTATTACCTAGTCAAGTGTTCCTGAAGGGTCATCTCTTTACTTCAGGGTCTCCAATAGTGCTTCATGATCAGCAGTAGTAATAGTCCAAAGTTCTTTTGTCTTTGGTCTTCCATGATGCTTTGACAACTTGACATTTGTTGCTATAACAAGGTGTGAATACATTAGAATAGTTTTGTGCTTCTCATAGTCTTCAAATGTGGGAACTCCATTCTTTCTAATCATGTATGTTCACAACCATGTTCCTGCAACAACAACTGAACTAGTAGGATATGTGAACCCATCACCATCTGTCATCGGTTGTACAAGCTTCTATTTACCTTGTACACAACGTGCTAACCAATAATCTAACCTCTCATCATTCCCTTGTGGTGCAACCAATACAAAAACATCTCTTGGCTTCAAAAGATCTCAAAGATGGTCATAGTCAACTGAAGTGTCCATGTCATCATTTCTTATAGAGAGTGTCAAAGATAAAGGATTCAGATACTATGGAACCCATGTATCCACCCACTCACTTGACTCGCAATGATCCCAATCATACTGAAAACACATGGGGCAAAAACAAGCCAACTCTCGTGTCCAAATGGTCCATGTACTACTATTGGAGCTACGGAATGAATGCATTTTTGAAGAGTCTTTCACTGTTTGACAATCCAATCTATCTCCTATAGTTCCCTCCTCAACCAACCAAAAGAATCTACGCACTGTAGAATCAAGAGTCCCCCCCTGTGACAATGCTAAAGTACACCAATCAACAATAGAATGAGCATCAATAAGTATAGCACCTGAAATCCTCAATTGCTCCTTAACTAGAGCTCTCTTCACACACGCACCTACTCCGTCATGCTCCCCTTTCCCATGCCCTGACTCAAAAAAACTCCAAATATGAGGTACACCTCTCTCCACATGCATTCTACACAACCAATAAAACATTCTGGCATTCTTAAATTGACCGGTGCAATTATCCGACCAAATGAGATGCCTATCCATAGCAATACCATTTTCCTGCAAGAAGTCAAAATAGTTCTGGAAACAATGTTGAACAAACTCATGAGAGTGAGACCTGTCGTCGCTCATATAAAAATGGTACTCTCTGATTATCTTTCACTCATCTTTTGTGCTATCAAGGGAATGTCTATATGTGATGTGTACAAAAATAGCAACCTGAATCAAATTGTAATATTGAGCTTGAGTCTCATTTTGGGGCTGCAATGTATAGTTCTCAGCAAAGTCTACAATGGATATAATAGTTCCAATGGGGAAAGTGTCCTTACATGTCCTGAATTGTTGATCCAACCATTGAGACCTGTGACTATGCCTTGCATACTTGTAAAAAAGATTGTCTTGAAATTTGAGATAAAATCAGCAACATTGTATTCATTTGCAACTAACTCACATCTAGAGCCTTCACCTCCACTCTTCAATGTATATTTCACTGTTTCATATACCTTTTTTTGGACGAGTGTCTTTCCAAAATTGTGTTCCAAACCCTCATGAAAACATGTTCTAAACTTGTACAAGCCACCACATTCTGAGCACTTGGCATTTAAGCAATCTTTTTTATAAAATAAACAACCATCATCTCTTTGACATAAAAATTGATCTAGCAAGTCTCTTGATGATTTGGGAAGACCACTTGCACCACAATCCTCTAGCATTTCATTAGTATGCAAAGTAGAATGAATGGACCATAATAATTCATGATGCATTGAAAACTCAACATGATATTTGCAACAACATGGATTTTGAATCTTAAGGGGTACACAATAAAATGGCTTCACAGATTCAAAAGACCTTTGTGATATTTTCAATGTTGGATGTGTCGCACAAATTTTTTTATACAACATTGTTTGACTTACCTCCACATAATGTTTAGGATGTGGAGTGCAGTCTTGATTGCCAACTCTCAACTTCAAGACATCCTTCACATTTGGTGACACTCTTGAGTTAGCATCCCAAAATTGTTGAATTTCATCCTTGACAACATCTGTTAGCTTCTTATCGAAATGTGGAAGTCTCCCACCATAAGCCCATGTATCAATTTGAAGGGGATCATCAAGTCCTTCTCTTCTTGCAAGTTCTCTACCCAAAGTTTTACGGTCTATATTGAAGTCAACACAAGTTTGTCTCATCAAACGAGCCTTTCTCAACTGATGACTTGCTAAGGAGGTTGTAATAACCCTCCAAGCAACTCTCTTGTCTTTTTCTCTGCTAGTCTTCCCAATGCTATTGAGAGCATTGAAAAGATTCTTCACAACAATGGCATTTCTCTCCATTTTCTTGTTCACACGAATCTTCAATTTCACAAGCACAGGTCTCATCTTTTGCATCTTTAACAACTACACAAAAATTTGACATTTCTCAACCAATGTCTTGTTTCGAAAAAATTGATCATAAAGTCTTGAAGCCCACAACCTAACGGTTCTATGTGACCTCTTTCCTTCCCAATTATTCATAATGTTCTCCTCAATTTCAATTATCCATTTAGGTGTTCTTGAAAACCCCAAATTTGAAGATTGATTATCTTTATTGCAAGGGACTTCATTTCGCATATAATTTGGAGATGTATAACATTCATGTGGTTCTTGTGCAACATTTTCGTTCCCAAAGTCTACATTTTCAATCTCCATCTGTGCATTTTCAAATTGAACATCCTCTTCACTTACAACTACATTTAAGAGGTCACCTTGATTAATGTTTAACATACCTTCTCTCCTTCTTCGGTGATTTTCCTTATCTTTTTCCCTATATGCCTGAATTTCATCATCTGTCAGCTTCCTCTTGCGTTTAGCTCAAGTGTGTCTTAAGGGGTCCTAATACCCCTTAAGACACACTTGAGAATTCCAATGTGTCAAAAGGGGTCATGGGGACTCCCTAGGGGTCCTAGTACACCTTATCATGTATTAGGACATGTAGGGAGTTCCCATGACCCCTTTTGACACATTAGAATGCTCAAATGTATCTTAAGGGGTCCTAATACCCCTTAAAACACACTTGAGAATTCTAATGTGTCAAAAGGGGTCATGGGGACTCCCTAGGGGTCCTAGTATGCCTTATCACGCGTTAGGACCCCTAGAGAGTCCCCATGACCCCTTTTGACACATTGGAATGCTCAAGTGTGTCTTAAGGGTATTAGGACCCCTTAAGACACACTTGAGTGTTCCAATGTGTCAAAAGGGGTCATGAGGACTCCCTAGGGGTCCTAGTATGCCTTATCATGTGTTAAGACCCCTAGGGAGTCCCAATGACCCCTTTTGACACATTGGAATGCTCAAGTGTGTCTTAAGGGGTCCTAGGGGTCAAAAGGGGTCATTGGGACTCCTTAAGGGTCCTAGTATGCCTTATCACACCTTAAGACCCCTAGGGAGTCCCCATGACCCCATTTGACAAATTGGAATGCTCAAGTGTGTCTTAAGAGGTCCTAAGACCCCTTAAGACACACTTGAACATTACAATGTATCAAAAGGGGTCATGGGGACTCCCTACGGGTCTTAGTAAGCCTTATCATGTGTTAAGACCCCTAGAGAGTCCCCATGACCCCTTTTGACACATTGGAACCCTCAAGTGTGTCCTAAGGGGTCATAGGACCCCTTAGGAAACACTTGAGGGTTCCAATGTGTCAAAAGGGGTCATGGGGACTCTCTAGGGGTCCTAGTACACCTTATCACATGTTAAAACCCCTAGAGAGTCCCCATGACCACTTTTGATGCATTGGAATGCTCAAGTCTATCTTAAGAGGTCGTAGGACCCCTTAAGATAGACTTGAGCATTCCAATGCATCAAAAGGGGTCATGGGGACTCCCTAGGGATCCTAGTACGCCTTATCATGCCTTAGGACTCCTAGGGGTCATGGGGACTCCCTAGGGGTCCTAGTACGCCTTATCATGCTCAAGTGTGTCTTGAGGGGTCCTCTGACATGTCCTAATATATTCTAAAGGGTCATCATTCCATTGAAGTTGCATTTTAAACCCTAATAACCCCTTAACGGGCCTGCCTACCCAAATTCAACATGTGGTGTCCCGAGACCACCCCATGGACCCCTTTCGAGTTCTACTAGGCAAAAGTCATCCAAATTTGGTATGTAGGTCCTTTGACATGTCCTAATGCATTGCAAAGGGTCCCCATTTTATCAAAGTTGCATTTGGAACCCTAATTACCCCTTAACAGGCCTGTCGATCCTGATTCGACATGTGGTGTCCCAAGAGCACCCCATGGACCCTTTTGAGTTCTACTAGGAAAAAGTCTTGTAAATTTGGTACGTAGGTATTTTGACATGTCCTAATGGGTTCCAAAGGGTCACCATTCCATGTAAGTTGCATTTGGAACCCTAATGACTCCTTAACAGACCTATCGACCCTGATTCGACATGTGGTGTCCCGAGAGCACCCCATGGACCCGTTTTGAGTTCTACTAGGCAAAAGTCATCCAAATTTGTTACGTAGATCCTCTGATGTGTCCTAATGCATTGCAAAGGGTCCCCATTCTATCAAAGTTGCATTTGGAACCCTAATAACCCCTTAACAGGCCTACCAACCTTGATTTGACATGTGGTCTCCTGAGAGCACCCCATGGACCCCTTTCGAGTTCTACTAGGAAAAAGTCATCTGAATCATAGAATTAGGTCCTTTGACATTTCTTAATGTGTTCCAAAGGGTCACCATTCCATCAAAGTTGCATTTTGAATGCTATTGACCCCTTAACAGGCCTACCAGCCCTGTTTCGACATGTAGTCTCTCGAGAGCACCCCATTAACCCCTTTTGAGTTCTACTAGGAAAAAGTCATCTAAATTTGGTAAATAGGTCCTATGACATGTTCTAATGTGTTACAATGGGTCACTGTTCCATCAAAGTTCCATTTCAAACCCTATTGACCCCTTAATAGGCCTAACGACCCTGTTTCGACATGTGGTCTCTTGAGAGCACCCCATGGACCCCTTACAAGATCTAGTAGGAAAAAGTCATCCAAATTTGATACATAGGTCCTATGACATATCCTAATATGTTCCAAAGGGTCACTATCCATCGAATTTTTATTTGGATGACACCTTAACAGGCCTACCGACCCTGATTCGACATGTGGTCTCCTGAGAGCACCCCATGGACCCCTTTCGAGTTCTACTAGGGAAACGTCATCCAAATTTGGTACGTAGGTCCTTTGACATGTCCTAATGCATTCTAAAGGGTCATTTTTCTATCAAAGTTTCATTTGGAACCCTAATGACCCCTTAACAGGCCTACGAACCCCGATTCGACATGAGGTCTCTTGAGAGCACCCCATGGACCCCTTTCGAGTTATACTAGGAAAAATTAGTCCAAATTTGGTACATAGGTCCTATGACATGTCGTAATGTGTTCCAAATGGTCACCATTCCATCAAAGTTGCATTTGGAACCCTAATGACCCTTTAATAGGCCTACCGACCCCGTTTCGACATGTGGTCTCCCGAGAGCACCCCATAGACCACTTTCGAGTTATACTTAGAAAAAGCTATCCAAATTTGGTACATAGGTCCTCTAAAATGTCCTAATTCATTCCAAAGGGTCACCATTCCATTGAAGTTACATTTAAAACCCTAATGTCCCCTTAATAGGCCTACCGACCCCGATTCGACATGAGGTCTTCCGAGAGCACCCCATGGACCCCTTTCAAGTTCTACTAGGGAAAAGTCATCCAAATTTTGTACATAGGTCCTATGATATGTCCTAATGTGTTCCAAAGGCTCATCATTCCATAAAAGTTGCATTTGGAACCCTAATGACCCCATAACAGGCCTACCGACCCTGATTCGACATGAGGTCTCTCAAGAGCACCCCGTGGACCCCTTTCGAGTTCTACTAGGAAAAAGTCATCCAAATTTGGTATCTAGGTCCTATGACATGTCCTAATACATTCCAAAGGGTCACTGTTCCATCGAAGTTTCATTTCAAACCCTAATGACCCCTTAACAGGCCAATCCACCCCGATTCGACATGTGGTCTCCCAAGAGCACCCCATGGACCCTTTTCGAGTTCTACTAGGCAAAAGTCATCCAAATTTGGTACGTAGTTCCTATGACATGTTCTAATGTATTCCAAAGGTTCACCATTCCATCTAAGTTGTATTTGTAACCCCAATGACCCCTTAACAAGCCTATCGACCCCGATTCGACATGAGGTCTCCTGAGAGCAACCCATGGACCCCTTTCGAGTTATTTTGGGAAAAAGTCATATGAATCATGGAATTAGGTCCTATTACATGTCCTAATGCATTCCAAAGGGTCACCATTCCATCAAATTTTCATTTCAAACCCTAATTCCCCCTTAACAGGACTACCAACCCCGATTCGACATGAGGTCTCCCGAGAGCACCCCATGGACCCCTTTCGAGTTCTAATAGGAAAAAGTCATCTAGATTTGGTATGTAGGTCCTATGACATGTCCTAATGCATTCCAAAGGGTCACCATTCCATCAAAGTTTTATTTGGAACCCTAATGACCCCTTAATAGGCCTACCGACCCCATTTCGACATGTGGTCTCCAAGAGCACACCATGGACCCCTTTTGAGTTTTACTAGGCAAAAGTCATCAAAATTTGGTACATAGGTCCTATGACATATCCTAATGTGTTCCAAAGGGTGACCATTCCATCAAAGTTCATTTGGAACCCTAATGACCTCTTAACAGGTAGGTACCGACCCTGATTCGACATGTGGTCTCCCGAGAGCACCCCATGGACCCCTTTCGAGTTCTACTAGGAAAAATTTATCCAAATTTGGTATGTAGGTCATCTAATATGTCCTAATGCATTCCAAAGGATCACCATTCATCGAAAATTTCATTTGGAACCCCGATGACCCCTTAAGTCACCTATCGACCCCGAATCACATAATGGTCTCCCAAGAGCACCCCATGGACCCTTTTCAAGTTTGGCTAATCAAAATTCATCTAAATTGTGGAGTTAGGTCCTCTGACATGTCTTAATGCATTCCAAATGGTCGTCGTGCATCAAAGGTTGTCTCACGAGCCCTAATGACCCCTTAAGACACCTAGCGACATTGATTGGACATGTGGTCTCCTGAGAGCACCCCATGGACCCTTTTCGAGTTGGACTAGGAAAAGTTGTTAAAATTTGGTACATTGGTACTCGGACATGCCCTATTGCCTTCCAAATGGTCACTGTACATCCGAAGTTGCCTCAAAAACCCTAATTACCACTTAAGACGTCTAGCGACCCCGATTCGACCTATTGTCTCATGAGAGGATCTATTATAACTTAAATTAAATATTAAAATAATATATAAAATATTTGAAAAAATACTATATTTAATAGACTAAATATATAATATATATATTATAAGATATATTAGATATTACATTTAATATATATTATCAAATATACAGTATATTAATGTCCTATTCATTTTATATATTATATATATTAGACATTATATTATATTTTATTATATTATATACACAACAATATTTAATATATAATTTATAATATATACATATATATATTATGTAACATTTATATTATAATATAAAAATATTGCATTTAATATAAATCTGAATAGACTATATACTTAGGCCGTTTAAATTGATATTATCGAATATATAATATAAATAAATAATATATAATATATATACTATATAATATAAAATATAAAACATAAAATATAAAACCTAAATATAAAATATATAAATTATTCATTGTCAGGGTGAAAGAAAAAAACATCAAAATTAAAGGGAAATAAAAAAAGAGTGGGAGGGGGAAACTTTTCAAATTTGAAATTAAAGCAAAATTAGTTAATAGCTTTGGAAACCAAAGCTCCATGGTCAACGCTAAAAGTGTGCAAAAAACTTATTTTTTCTCTGTTTTTCTTATGTCAACACTTTGACCATTAGGTTGACGACTTTTTTTCCACCCGATTTCAATAAAATGAAAAGGGTTTATTCAGATGATTGTCAGCTTTCCATCGATATAAGTGCTGTCAGATTTTGAATTCGTTAAGTATTTATTAGTTATTTTCTAGTTCACTTACGTTTAAAGTCCTGATTGACATACTGATGGAAAAATAGCTATAACTTTCAAACTGTATAACATTTTTGAAATCTAAAAGATGCGTCACATTTTATGCTTCATCTAGTATAAGAAAAAATTAAAAAAAATTGAATTATGATAAGTTTTCAATGAGTTAAGGTGGTCAAACACGAGAGTTTTTAAATTCTGAAAGTGATGTAGCAAAAAAATCATAATTAATTATCTGTTTGGAATAAAAATACCAAAAAATATGCGTCACATCTGAGCATGAGTCAACTACTTATATATAGAATATTATAAAAAAATATTATCATTTGTTTTTGATTAGGGTGGTCAGACATACACGTACTTCTTATTTTTTTGCTGAAATGTTTATAGTGCTGCATTGCAATCTATACTTTTTACCAATCATATTAAATTTTTTTCAGAAAAGGCTTAGTAGTTTAGAAACTACATTCAATTTTCTACAAATTATATTGTTACAACTTTTTGATAATAGGTTGATAACTAGTTCATTTTTTCAGACCAAGTTGACTAATCCTGATTGTCTGATTTTTCATTGCCACTTAAGGGCATAGTTTGGCCCCTCGTGATCCTGCACATACCCAGGGACTCTCTAGGTTCCCTAATGCGTGATAAGGTGTACTAGTACCCCTAGGGAGTCCCCAGAACCCCTTTTGACACGTTAGAATTCTCAAGTGTGTCTTAAGTGGTATTAGGATCCCTTAAGACACACTTGAGCATTCTAATGTGCCAAAAGGGGTCATGGGGACTCCCTAGGGGTCCTAGTATGCCTTATCACATGTTAGGACCCCTGGAGAGTCCCCATGACCCCTTTTGACATATTGGTATGTTCAAGTGTGTCTTAGGGGGTATTAGGACCCCTTAAGACACACTTGAGCATTCTAATGCGTCAAAAGGGGTCATGGGGACTCCCTGGATGTCCTAATGCATGATAAGGCACAGTAGGACACCTAGGGAGTCCCCATGACCCCTTTTGATGTATTAGAATTCTCAAGTGTGTCTTAAGGGGTCCTAATACCCCTTAAGACACACTTGAACATTCTAATGTGTCAAAAGGGGTCATGGGGATTGCCTAGGGGTCCTAGTACGCCTTATCATGCATTAGAACACCTAGGGTGTTCCCATGATCCCTTTTAACACATTGGAACGCTCAATTGTATCTTAAGGGGTCCTAAGACCCCTTAAGACACACTACAACATTGCAATGTGTCAAAAGGGTTCATGGGGACTCTCTATGGATTCTAACGTGTGATAAGGCGTACTAGGACCCCTAGGGAGTCCCAATGACCCCTTTTGACACATTGTAATGCTCAAGTGTGTCTTAAGGGGTTGTAGGACCCTTTAAGACACACTTGAGCATTCCAATGTGTCAAAAGGGGTCATGAGGACTCTCTAGGGGTCCTAACACGTGATAAGGCATACTAGGACCCCTAGGGAGTCCCAATGACCCCTTTTGACACATTGGAATGCTCAAGTGTGTTTTAAGGGGTCGTAGGACCCTTTAAGACAGACTTGAGCATTCCAATGTGTCAAAAGGGGTCATGAGGACTCTCTAGGGGTCCTAACACGTGATAAGGCATACTAGGACCCCTAGGGAGTCCCAATGACCCCTTTTAACACATTGGAATGCTCAAGTGTGTCTTAAGGGGTCGTAGGACCCCTTAAGACACACTTGAGTGTTCCAATGTGTCATAAGGGGTCATGGGGACTCCCTATGGATCTTAACACGTGATAAGGCATACTAGGACCCCTAGGGAGTCCCCATGACCCCTTTTGACACATTCAAATGCTCAAGTGTGTCTTAAGGGGTCGTAGGACCCCTTAAGACACACTTGAGCATTCCAATGTGTCAAAAGCAATCACGGGGACTCCCTAGGGGTCCTAACGTGTGATAAGACATAATAGAACCCCTAGGGAGTCCCTATGACCCCTTTTGACACATTAGAATGTTCAAGTGTGTTTGAAGGGGTCCTAAGACCTCTTAAGACACATTTGAACGTTCCAATGTGTCATAAGGGGTCATGGGGACTCCCTAGGGGTCCTAACATGTGATATCTCAATCCCAATCCCTAGGGGTAATAATGTGCCCGCAATCCCTGCCATATTTCAGAGTACTGATGAGAAGCAATGGTGAAAGTCTGAGATAGAGGTGGTGCCAGCATTGAAGTGGTAAGACATTCTTCATAATATCGCAGGGGGGGGGCACCATCAAAACGGAAAGGCTTTCCTCATAATGTCGTGTCGCCACTGATCTCTTCTTTAAATTTATTAATGCGGTCAATTCTATGGCACGTGCATCATTTCTAGTACAATTTCTCATTTTACCAAACCCTTCCCCGCTCTCCATAATCTTCGATTGGTTCAAAGATCCATCTGGTTGTTCTTGTTTAACCTCCCAATGACTCTGTTCAGCTACCGGATTATCAATAGGCGTGGTACAATTGTCTGGCACGACTAGAATCTATTTCAAGAACCTTTACAATTTAGCATTTCAGTTGAAAAAGTAGGGAAAGATACCATTTCATAGCCACAAGTGGTGGAAACAGAGTGATTCTCTTGCCCTCTGCTTCTATAATCCGCCTCCAATGAACTATTCTTCAAAGCCTCCATTTCTGCGTAGCTAGGGTTTTTGGCACTTGTAAAAGGCACTACTATGCCACTGTAGGGACTCATGCTCGTGCTCTGAATCATATTAAATAATATTTAAAATGTAAAATGTATATTATATAATATTTAATATATAATATATAATATTATATATAATATATAATCTAATATATAGTTTTTAATATTAATATATATTAAATAATATTAAATATAACATTAAATATAATTCATATTATATAATATTTGATATATAACTAATATATAACAATTAATATATAATTGATATTATATAATATTTAATATATAACTAATAACTATCAAATATATATCAAATATATAACTATCAATTATATAACTATAATTGATAAAGTGGAACCAAATTTCGAAATTAGAAATTAGAGAAAGTGGAGGCAAAGAAAAAATTTGAAATTCTGCCGCCAGATTCGGGTACCCAAAAATATCGGGTACCCGATTAGGCTCGGTATTGGTCTATGCACCAAACCTACCTGGTCAACTCTTCAAGTGTCACAAAAACATGTTTTTCTTTTGTTTCTCTCAGTTCCAGACTTCGACCATGTAGCTGACGACTTTTTTTCCACCCGAATTTGATAAAACGAAAAGGGTATCTTAAGGAGATTATCAGCTTTCTATCGATATAATTGCTGTCAAATTTTGAATTCGTTAAGTAATTATTAGTTATTTTCTAATTGAGCTACCTCTAAAGTGCTGATTTAGATACTGATTGAAAAATGACTATATCTTTCAAATGGTATAACATTTTTGAAATCCAAAAGATGTGTCACATTCTATGCTTCATCTAGTATAAGAAAAAATTAAAAAAATTTGAATTATGATAAGTTTTCAATGAGTTAAGGTGGTCAGACACGAGAGTTTTTAAATTCTGAAAGCGTTGTAGCAAAAAAATCATAATTAATTATCTGTTTGGAATAAAAATACCAAAAAATATGCATCACATCTGGACATGAGTCAGCTACTTATATATAGAATATTATAAAAAAATATTATCATTTGCTTTTGATTAGGGTGGTCAGATGTACACGTACTTCTTATTTTTTTGCTGAAATGTTTGTAGTGTTGTATTGCAATCTATACTTTTTACCAATCATATTAATTTTTTTTCAAAAAAGGCTTAGTAGTTTAGAAACTACATTCAATTTCCTACAAATTATATTCTTACAACTTTTTGATATTAGGTTGATAACTAGTTCATTTTTTCACGCCAAGTTGACTAATCCTGATTGTCTGATTTTTCATTGCCACTTAAGGGCATAGTTTGGCCCCTCATGATCCTGCACATACCCATATATATATATATATATATATATATATATATATATATATATATATATATATATATATATATATATATATATATATATATATATATATATATATATATATATTACAAGTGTATAGCTTACTAAGAATTCTTCTAAACACATTTTGCAACAGCAGTACAAGCACTACTATGGACAAATTATCACAAGAAACATAAATAAATAAAGAACATTACTCTTCCTACAAGTTATAGCTACAATCAAAGAGATACATCAATAAGCATTTTCTTTTTTTTTATTACAATTTGGAAGCATGTCACTTCTTACACACACTACAAAATTTTACAAGGAGACTCTATCTTACAAGATCTTACAAATAGAAATAGATGAGACAAAGACTTATATTACATTTTTACAAGGTGCACTTTACACCCAATACCACATTGAGGGAATTCACAAACACTACATTCTTTCATAGCCCTGGCTTGGTCCAACCAAGATATCTTGAAAAGCCTGCAATAAAACAAAACCAACTAGCAAAACCATGGTACTCTCCTCCCTACCATATGGCATCATGAGACCTCGTAGGTCCTAGCCAACCCCCAAGCAAGGGGAAAACAAGCCAACAGGGAACACGCATACAACCCTCAAATATTGTACACATCACATTACTTCATGAAACAACAACATATACGTCACTCTTGCCTTCACACAAGGATTTACAACAAAAACTTTTCTTACATGGCCATTCACAAACACGGATCTACTAAGACCCACTCAATAAGAAAGAAATAAGAACTTCAAGCAAAAACAACCATGTTTCATCACTAGCTCACATAACATACACATTTATCACTACAACATAAGAGATTCAAAACACTTTTCCCACACAATACTCTCATGAATGAACTCAAGGACTTACACAAAGCATAACAACAACTCACAACACACATATACAAACTGAAATACCTTCCTACTCATATGAACTCATAAAATGCATAAACTCCATTAATGGAGGTTGAGGTGCACATACCTTCACCTGAAGTTATGGTAAATAGATGAAGTGAGTCTTCCTTTTTCTTCCCTTTTTCTTCTCTAACTTTCTCCAAACTCCTAGATTGTCTCCAAAGTTGGAGAGTGGGTGATTAGGAGGCAAAATGAGAGATTCCTACTAAAATAGGCCTCTCACACTCTCCCATGCCCTTGGGAGAGTTGTGAGCTTCCCATTGGATGACCTACCCAAAACCTTACAACTTTCCTAAAGTGGAACTACAAAAAGGTGAATGGGGAAGAGAGTTGGAAGCTTTTTGACTCATGAAGTTTCACATGTGAGTTTGATTTTCGCCATTTGACAAAAGCCCACTTTTGGAGGGCTTCCCAAGGTGGCTCTAGGGTGTCGTATGGTTAAAAAGGACCCTTACCCATAGGTATAACCCATGGTCCTTCTATTTTTGTGTAAAACAACTCCCTAGGGGTGAATTTGACCCCTCAAAACCCAACCTAAAAGTGAAATTCTAGATTTAAGGAGATGTGACTTACCATGTGTGCCCTAACCAAGGTAGAAGTATGGGGAAGACCAATTTGTACTAGGATTGGATGGTGACAACTTCATTAATTCTAGGTAAATTTAAAATGCAACTAAAATTCACATTACAAGTGTCATAGACACCTCAAAACACATCACTTTCCTACTTGGCAAGGTCCACAATTAAACAAAGAAATAATAAAATTAAACATTCACATAACCCATTTCTCTTCACAAAAAAAATAAGACACATCACAATAGGCCTAGTCCCCCTTTAGGACATGAATTTTGGTGTCATGGGAGGCACACACAGAATAGCCTGACTTCCCCTTTCCATGGTTTTAGTCCTGCACACTCAATGTAATTATCAGTATTCCCATAATAATCAGAGCATGATCAAAATAAAATAGAAACTTAACTTTCATTTTATCAATACACTTTCAAGTTAGGTAACAAGTTATCCTCTAAGGAATCCATCAATCCTCTTATGATACTGAATTTCAAAATGCTTCAAATTACAATTAATCCATAATTCCAATTTATGAAATCATCACTATTTGCTTTATTGAACCAATCTTATTCTATCAAGAAATTATAATCTTCTCAATTCCCAAAAGTAAGATTTAATTTTGAATAAACATCGTGACCTAAAGTTAAAGTCACATAATTATCAACCCTACATTATTAATCCTACCTCAGGGTATACTAGGGACTATGGTAAAATAGTTATCAATGCTATTTCAAACTTCACATTTTAACTCAAGGTTAAGTAACCTAATCATTCATTGCAATTTCACCTCTAGTTCATAGCAATTAATTGTCTAATCTAATTTGACAGGATGTTCCAATTCTACAATATTAAACTTTGAACAAATTGAATTAACTATTAAATCCATAATTACATGAAAGTGCAATAAGAGTTTCATTTGTACATCATTTCCTAGCTTATCCATAATTATTCATCTTGAATCTCTCCCAATAACTATTCTTAGAATTAGTTCCGCCTTGGTAAACATTATCATCATTGAGGTTCTTAATGTATCACCAAAATTGAAATATACTTCTCTCTGGACAAATTGTTTTTTTTTTTTTTTTTGTAAGTAAATGGGGTTTACATAATCACATTACATGGATTCTCATCAAGGCAATATGTTCTAGTAGGGCTCAACAAGGCTAAAAGACTAATGGTCTCCCAACCTTATCCACAAAAGTATCTCACATAGAGGGAGAATGGTAAGGGCCATTTAAATTGCATAGCTCAATTCTATCACAAAAATTTACTTTTATTTGAAGCCTTCCTAAATTTATATTTTGATGCGTACACCTATCACTCGAACATAAATTTTACACTTCTAGAGATCATTACAAACCATCTATGCGCGTGCATCATCCATACTTAAGTTAAGGCATCATAACATATAATGTTGCCAAATAACTTAAAGATTGTATTAGGTTTACTATTCACTTGCTAATTACCATTGATTGTCTTTATTTTAAAATGTCCCAAAACTATGTTACTTAATTTGACTCATTCTATTTTTCATTAGGGAAATACTCTAATCCACATAAGCTTCCTTATTATAATTTCAGATGGAATTTCCAAGCATCTTAGAGTAATATTAATTCTATCATGTAAGCACAGGTATACACCTTCATGTTCTAATACCACAATAGTTAACTAAAGGTAATATTACTTCAAAAATATGTCTTAAATTAACATATTCCATGAATTCATTTGAAGATGAAATCTATTCTAATTAATTCGACGAACTACAGTCAAGATATCTAATAACTTCGCATAAGATCTACAGAAAGTTTTGCAAGAAATAACAATAGTGCTTACTTGAGTGTTCTTATCAAGATGAGGGAAATGGAGGGGTCCTATAGATCTAGAAACATAAATAATAAAGTCCAAACCAAACTATCAATATAATATAATATAATGTAGCTCAACCTTGAAAATAATTCAAAACCTAATCAATCTAATTTCAATGTAATCTTTAATCAATTTATTAAGAAATCTAAAAAACCTTAATTGATATATAAAATCAATCTAATCTAATCAATTGAAAAAAGTATTGAGCTTGGTCTAATCAATTAAAATTCAAAATAGGTAATCAATATAAATTCAATCTAATCATGAATTCTAAATCATTTATAGTCTACTTCAAATATGATTTTTAAGTACGCATGAGCTAGATCTATGAAAACACATTAAAAACCTAAGTTAGCTCTTAATACATGTACTTTGGATCCTCTCTATCCTTTATTATATCCAAAAGTTTTTCATGCTCTTCAATAATCAACTTCCACTTTTTGTTTCCATGTCCCTTTTTGGGCACAGTCTCAAACTACAATTTTTCCATCATAACCAAGTGACTATAATGTAGAACTCTCTGTCCAGACATGTATTCAATAAATTGAACTCCATTTTTGTCAATCTTAGCTTGTTGATAACAGGCGTCTTCAATAACAACTGAATTAGTTCGATATTATTGTCCATCACCATCAACAATTTCTTGTGACAACTTGTATTTTTCTTTGGTGCATCTTAGTAGATAATAATTTACACCTTCTGCATTCTAGCGATCTGCAACCACAACACAAATATTACAAGTATAATTTATGTAAAAATGAATTATATATGAACCTAATAAATTATAATTATATATATATATATATATATATATATATATATATATATATATACATACATAGAAAGTATAAATAAAAATCATATGTGTGTACATGTATGTCAACATGCACCTGTGATAACTACATCAAAAACATGTTCATAATCAACTAAATATATAGGATCATGGATGTCTATCTCATTGTCATCATCTTCATAAGGAGGCATTCTAATTAACTCATTCTAATCCCATTGTGAAACATATCCATTTTCAAATTGAATCAAATCAAGCATTTATCAAATCAAAATTCAATTCAAGCCTCAATTCAATCAATTGAAAATCAAAAGCTATCAAATCAATTTAAATCAAATAAAAAATGATAAATAAATTAATTGTGTAATTAATCTAATTAATTACATAGTTCAATTTAAATCAAATCAACCCATTCAATGGGTACACATGGCTAAATAAATTAAATAAATTCAATTTATTAATTCTTATTTTCTCTCAACCACCAAATGGGAGGAAAATCAATCAACCAATAGGATTTAAGGATTGAGCTCACATGGATCAAGCCTAAATTAAATTTCAATCACTCATTTGGAAAGAGCATCTTGTCCACCCATTTTGTCTTCTTCTCCCAAGCTTTGAGGACAATCCATTTAAATTGTCTCCAAAGGGTGGAACCAAGGACTTAACCCCAACTCAATCATGATCAACTCAACTACACCCCCTACCCTTGCCAAAATCTATAAAAGAAAGGCATAAATCAATCAATAAACATCCACAAATCTGAGAATAGCATCAAACCTCTTGTGAATTAGAGCTAGAAAGACAAATATATGAGTAATTTAGCATTTCAATTTGGATTAAGTATTTTAGCTTGCTTAATCATAATCATTTCTCATTTTAGGACTGTCACTATTGAGAGCTTGCTTAGGTAAATTAGTTATTTTATTCAATTATTAGCAATACTAACCCTATGAAGGTACAAATTCTAGTACACAAAATGGTGCCTACTATGGGGCCTCAGGCTTCACTTTTCTAAAAATCTGGAAAACTTCATTTTGTCAAATTTTTGCATGTTAAACTCTTAGTTTTGCAGGTGAAATAGCGTGTATGAGTATTTCTGAAATGCTTTTGACATTTTCTCCAACATGTTTGACACCTAAAACAACACGTTGACAATAAAGTTATGCACCTTTGCACTGGGAAACAATGCTTTTAATTCCTGCTATCTTCTGTCTGATATTCTTTCAGCGCTTTTGCCCTGACTAGCCAACATGTTTGATCAGTTCGCCAGCACGTTTGTGGTGATTTTGACACCTTTACACAAATTTTTAGCACTTTTATTCTGTGTTTTTGCACTTTTAAACTTTTCTTTAGCACGTTTATTTCGATCCATGTAGCGCTTTTGAGCATTTAAGTAGAGCTTTCAATAGATTCAGTAGCACTTTTGATTAAATTGAAAATTTACGGAATTTGACTATCAGAAAATGTTTTCTCTATCTCTATAGGATGACTGATCACAAAAGAATTAAAAAGCTAGAGACCAGATTCAATCAAGAAGGAAAGCCTTTGATAAAGAGGATAAAAAAGGAGAATATTGCACATATCAAACTAGTTTTAGAGGATTATCAGCAAGAGAGCAAGGTATATGAATAGTATTTGAATATAGTAGAATCATATAAATCAAAGTTTTTATCACTTAATTGGATTTATTTACCTTAATCAAGTTTTCTCAAAATTTGATAAGTAAGGTTTAGATTCAAGTTATTCTTGTTTTTCTTCACTTTGGTTGGTTGTGTTGACTAATTTTTTGGAGGAGAAGCAATTGGAAAGGAATGATTGCCACTAGGTGAGCATCAAAAATGAAAAATCAATAAAAAATGCCCCTAGCCTTTGCTAGCATCATTTGAAGGTAAGCCTAAACTTAGTCATTTTTTTTTGCTTAAATTGTGGCTTTTTCATTTCAAAAATCTAGTAATTAAAGCAGCCTATTCTTGTTTGAGGAATTAGACATTAGGCCTATGCTTTTCACTTTCTAATTGAATCAAAATACCAAAAGTGTTGAACTCCTTGATTAAAAGAAAGGCTAAGTAAATCAAGCACATAATTGGAACAACCCCTTGTTTGTAGAAAAGAGTAGAAATACTCGATTCTCTCTAGTTAGTGGGTTTGGTAATTGAACCTTGTTAATTGTGTTTGGAGATTGAGAAGTAGATAGGGATATTATCTTCACCTTTTTGTGAATCAAATTACCAAAACCTATTTCTTTATTCCACTTTATTTCTTTCAAATGAACATGCTAGATCCATAGTTGGGCTCACCTCCCAAGATTTGACTTAAAAGGGCCTATGAAAGGGACATCCCAAAGTGGGATACAATTTCCTTTACCATGATCATCCAACCCACTATAAAATGAAATGCATAAATCCTTAATGGGGTGTGTAACAAAAGGGTGTTATATTTTCAAACTTCCTCAAGTAGTCCTTCAAGATTGCACAAAACTCTAACATACTGATGGTGGGAAGCCTCTCAATATACTTGAGGATGAAAGTTTAATATCCATTTTGAACAAAATCTTGATTAAAATCCTTGATAAATTAGTAAGCCTACCTCATTAAAGCCATTTAAAATCCAAATTTGACCTTAGGTAGATTTCTTAGAAGAATTTATTGTGATAATTGATAAAATCATCATGTTGTGCTTGAAGGTCTTTGATTACAAAAAGAAAACATCCATTAAGATCCAAAAATCAATTAGCGATAAAGATTCAAAAGAATATTCTATTCACAAGAATTCAAGAAATGGAAAAAGAAATGGAAACTTTAGGAAAGTTGGCTATACTGATGTATATGACTTAATATAGTGTTGTCATTTTGGCAACAAAGTCATATAGTAGTTTTGAGTTAGTGCACTTGATGAGAAGATTAGAAATCAGTTAAGTATTGAAAACTAGATAGTGTACAGAGTTCCTGCTTAGAGCATTAGCGCATGTGTGTACTACAAAATTATGGTGTGCGCCCTAGAATTTAAGATGGTTGGACTATACTCATGCTTAGTCTATGAGCGCATAATCAAATATGAAAGTATGAGAAAGATACAAGTAGTTGAAGATGCACAGCCAGTGTGTGCCAGTGAAGAACAAAGTAAATAGCCAGCTGTTATCAATTTGTGTTGTGGTTAGAATATAATGATGTAAAGGCTATGTGCCTATTGTAAATAGGTTTCCGACATGTATATATGTTTTTTTGTAAATACGCTTAAGCCAATTCATTTAGAAGTTTTGTATGTAATAGGTTTAAGGGTTGACCTAGTTGTTTATTCTATATGCGCATATAAATATAAGGTGTGCCCATTGTATTCAACATGGAAGTTGATAGATAATTGTGATAAGTAGAGTAGAAGTGTGCAAAGACACTATAGTAGGTATTAGAACTTTGTAAGAGGTCAAAGCATCAGTGCATCAAAGGAACTGATCTAACAAGTAGTGTCACAGTGACAGTTCGTCTAGTAGATATAGTGTGTATTTGAAATCAAAAGGTTGTAGCCTTCACCACTTGAGTAGTGAGCTCTTGGACAGTGCATCCTCTCCCCTGATAGGGACTATTGTAAAAGACTCCTAATAGGGTCTGACCCTTGACAAGGTCTACTGTACTTAAAGCATTATAAAGAAACTCCTAACATGGTTAAGGATATTCTAACAAGGATCACAAAATACTAGTACAAAATATTAGTGGGTGTCAATTCCCACTGGGGTTTTTACCTATTTGGGTTTCCTCGTAACCATATTGGTGTCATGTGTTGATTTCATGTTTCATGTTTATGTGGATGTTTATTTTAGTACTTAATCATTTAAGTTCAGTTTAAAGATTAAAGAAAAAAGATAAAATACAGTGAACACGGATTCACCCCCCCTCTCAGTGTTCCCATTCCTAACAATTGGTTTTAGAGCTCTAGTCCTCATCAAAGAAGTTTAACCACTTGAGGAGATTATGGACAAAGAAGAAATGAAACATCTGAAAAGAAATCTTGAATTTGCTCTTGAAGACCTAGACAAATCTGAAAGAGAAATTGAAGAACTAAAAGAAAAAGTTAGTGATGCTCAATTAATTATCAAAAAGCTAAGAAGGGATCTAAAAGAATGTTCCACCAATGAAATGGGGATAATGGTTAAGAAACTGAAAGAAGAGAATGCATCCTTATTAGATCGGCTTGAAGAATTTGATGATAAACTGATTAGAAATCAGGATGTCTATAATGAACAAGTCAAAGATAACCTTCAACTCAATGAAGAACTAAGACAAGAAAACATCAAAATCTCAGAGCTAAGGAATAGTAAAGAAAGATTGGATTCTGAATTAAAAGAAGTAAAGAATCATATTGACAAATTGCACACCAGTTTTGATTTGATAGAATCTTAGTTGTATGCAAGAAGAGCTAAAGGAGATACTAGCTACATTGGATACAATGAAGCACAAAATTAGATTGACAACATGTGAGCAAGAAAGGATACACAAAAAAACTCTACTAATGCTAAGAAGACTGAAGATCAAACCAAAGATAATAGTGAACCACCTAAGAATGAGCACAAGCTAGTAGACTGCACTAGTTTTGCATGTAACAAGCATGGACACATAGCAAGGAACTATATAGAGGTAAGACCTTTTAATGGTTATTGTTATTCATGCAATAAATTTGGTCATAAAGATATGAATTGCAAGACTAGTAAAAGGAATAGGATTCAACATGATCAAAGAAATCAGAATCAGACAAATATAAGAAGTTCTCAGAATGTTACATGTCAGATATGTAACTATAATTGTCACTCAACGAGATAATGTAAAATGGTGACTTGTGTCAATGCACTGAGGAATATAAGGCCTCCAGTCATTTGTCACTCCTGTAACAAGGCTGGACACATCTCAAAGTTTTATAGATCAAGGTTGCAAGGTCAGGAAAGCCCTAAAAAGACTAAAGAACCAGTATTGGATCCCAAAGATGAAGTCAAGTTTGTGAAAGCCTCAGATGATGTGAGCTTGATTTGGATAGAAGGAAAGAAAGATAAAGTTGATGAGAATGTATTGGATGCATCCACAGTGGACACACCCTCTACATCTAGATGAATGGCCCTTAGGGTCATAGGGGGAGCTAATTTAGCTCTAGACCCCTGTGTGGCTAGTATAATCACTCTCTAAGTATGCACCTTTAAACTTAAGCTTTTGGAGAATAAAGGAACCTTCGTACAAGAGCGCACATATTGATTGTTTGCAGAACAAAAGTTGGAAATTTTTGAGTGACATCCTAGTTTACATGATAAGCATTAATGGCAAAATTCTCACGTTAAGTACATAGAAAGTTTTTTAATACTCATTGCATTCGAATTCAGAGTGATTTAAGAGCAGAAAGAGCATTAGAAGTTATTGTGAAGATTTGCAAATTGATCTTTCAGTGATTAGAAGTTCATTTGATCAGTTGCAAAAACCCTAGTTTGTCATGCTGATTCAGAAGCCTTAAGATTATCTAAGAGAACATTTGGAAAGTGATAAAACAAGTAAGTGATGGCCACTCCCATAGTATTTGATGTTGTAGAAAAGAAAAGATATGTTTTTAAGAAGCATCCATTTAAGTCTACCCTAGATGACTTAGAGGGAGCATTCTCCCAGATGCCTATGGGTGTTATTCATGTCAAAGACATTAGGGCTTACATTTACTATAAGAAGGAACCAGTAGGATTGGATAGATTAAGGGAACACATGGAAACCATGCTAAAACTAGACAAAACCTTCTTGGATGAATATGCGAAGTGGAATGATCACCCTATAGTGGAGTATGCTACAGCATATGAGTTCTATGAGACAAAATGGATTAAAATACTTCTAAGTAGAATTCATGATGACCTATTTTGGATAGGTGATGTGCTAGTAAGAATCACTAGTGACCTAATATATGAGATGACAGGCCTATCTAAGACTGGCATCATCCTTCCTATGGGCAAGGATGTTAGGAAAATTTTTGAGCAAACATGTAAGTCCAGAAGTGATAGGTGTAGGATGACAATTGAGCCTATTGAGCAAGTTGACATCAAATTGATGTCCATGATACTTGGATATAGGTTTCATCACACCAATAGGGTAAATAGTGTGTCTTTAGGCACAATTCTAGTAGCCATTAGACTTGTGAAGGAAGATGGGGAGTTCAATCTGTGTGAGATCTTGCATGCACAGTTGATTGATAACATCAAGGCAATCAAGCATGACAAGACCAAGAAATTCAAGTTTGGGTCTTTGATCATTTACATGTACCTTCATATAGTTGGGAAAGTATTAGATTTGTATTTGGACAACTCCATTCCAACCATGCCACATATATCTAACAAGGCATCCACTGAGAGTACATTGAGAGATTACATAACATTGGAGTTGAAGACCTTTAGGGCCAAGATGCAAATGAGGTACACAATTCTAGAAAACATTATTGATAAATACAAGGATACTAATTTTTTTATGGTTGAAATAGATATAACTTGCATGGAGGTAGCTGTACCTAGAACTAAGTGGATTCATCCACTTGGATATGAAGTAGAGGAACAAGTTTTAGAAGCATATGGTCAAGTATTGCTTTCAGCCCCTATTGATCCTAATGAACCAAGATGGGGAACTTATGAGGAGAAGACAAAAGAAATAGATGCAAAACTAAATGGTGTAGCAATAAAAGGAAAGGTTTCTAAAGTCACATCAAAGATCTTGAGAATACATGGAGTGTCTCAAGAAGATCTTGACAAAGCAAAAGAACAAAAGATTGCTTTGGAATTAAAGAGCACAGATGCAACAAAGACAGAATCACATGATCCCAAGTTGAAGAAGGTAAAGATAGAGAAATTTGATGAACAAAAGGATAACATTGATGATAATCCTTCTGCGCCCAAGGAAACCATTGACCTTACTACTCCTTCGGAGTATAAGACAATGGCAAAGAGGAAGAAAGAGGTTGACACCAATCATCCATCCTTGCGAGTAATAAGAAGCAGAAAGAACACTCAAGCTCCTCTTGAGGTAGGGTTCAGACCTAGCTTAAAAGTGCTAAGTGCAAGAATAGTTGATGAAGGAATAATTGATCAGGTAGGGAAGTTCTATGATAAATTCAATGAAATAGACAAATCCAAGATTCATAGTATGTTAGTCAAACATATGCTGAAGTTCAAGAAGACAGTCTTGGAACAAGACCATGATCCCTGACAATGTATGGAATATCCTCGAATTCCAAAAGAGATAGGCTATTGAAGAAGATCTACAGATAAGGGAAAAGATCTTAGATGAAACCCTTTGTGTATGTGAGCTAGAAGAGAAGAAGTTACTATTAGATTTGGTGAAGCCTCATCTCAGGACCAAGACAAGAATCTTGAATATAATGGATAAAACTAATGAATTATTTGCCAAAGAAATAGAGAAAGCCTTTCAGAAGGTCTTTATGAACAAGAACATGTATCCACCTACTGTGCCCACAACACATGTACCCATAACGGTTACCAAAGAGTCAAGGACCATCAAGGTACAATCTATAGGTCCTCAAGATTTAGCACCTGCAGTGGAAACAAAATCAGAGGGAGATAAGTCTATGCCTACTACAAAGTCACAAAAAGACATCACCTTTATCATTGAAATTATAGAGATAGCCATGGTGGCCACTGACATAGAATTAGATAAGTTTGAAGAGGCATTTGTAAGAACTCAAAAGGTAGAAAACTTATGTAGTAACACTCCTCCTAGTCATCAAGAATAAGTAATGATTGAAGATATAATAGATCAAAAATAAGAAGAAAAGAAAGAAGAAGAAAAAGAAGAAGAAAATAATGAGCTATTAGCTAAACTAGTCAAGGTAAAACAAGAAGTGATGGAAAACACTCCCATCACCCCCTCTATAGAATTGTTGTCAAGTTTGACACCTGACACATCCAGTTTGGACTCATGGAGAGAAGAAGACCTAATTAAGTTCAGTGTCTTAGCTATGGAGAAGGCCAATGAAAAATAAGTGATGAGGAATCCCCTCTTGGTAGAATCAGTAAACATTCTAAATAATTTGTTGCTAGAGGACAAGAAAGTGTCAAAGATACACTCTGTTGATGATGTGAGTATAGTCATCTCACATTTCAAAAGCAATTTCTCAAGCCTTGAAGAATCTGCATCCCTAGTTGCAGAAGAAAAGTACCTGAAGAAGAGGTTGAGTGAATTAATGAACAAATTTGCACTTGACCTAAGATCACTCAAGACTAGTCAAGCATCCTTAAAAGAGTTTGCAGATCAAGGAAGAAGAATCATTGCAGAATGCATGGATCAGGAGAAGCTTACTGATGCCCATTTCAAGAAAATAAAAGAGGCAAAAGCTATGATTGATCAAGTCAAGAGTTCAGTGAAAGACACATCCATAGATGTAAACATGTCTAATAATGTACACCAAGGGCAAATTGATAATATTGAGAAGGCAAAAAAAGAAATGTCAAAGGTTAGGGCAAGGAAAACACAACTCAGGAATGCTCTTGCACCCTCATTAGATATACTCAATTAAAACATCAAGGACATAGATGCCACAATGGTAACATATGATCATGGTCCTAGCATTGATCTGAAGAAGATGGAGAAGCTACAGTATGCACTATGTGCCTGTCTCCAGATAGTAAACTCTTTGATCACATTTTGGAAGAAAGAGATCTAGAACCTAAAGATAGCATATCCGGATGTTTTCACTTAGTGAGTATATGTAGATATAGTTTTTGAAACACCTTTGTCATTAATGTCAAAGGGGGATTTTTGTATAGAATATGGATCATAATATGTATGGGGATATATAAGTATGTATAGAAGATAAAAAGTTTTTGTATTAAGGACAGTTAGCAACTTCGCCATATTCCTTTGTTGCCATCAATGAGAAAGGGGGAGATTTTTAGAAAGTTGGCTATACTAATGCATATGACTTAATATAGTGTTTTCATTTTGGCAACAAAGTCATATAGTAGTTTGGAGCCAACACACTTGATGAGAAGATCATAAATTGGTTAAGTGTTGAAGACTAGACAATGTATAGAGTTCCTACAGCTCAGAGCATTAGCAGATGTGTGTACAGCATAATTATGGTGTGCTCCCTAGAAGTTATGATGGTTGGACTATAATCATGCTTAGTCTATGAGCACATAATTAGATATGCAAGTATGAGAAAGATACAGGTAGTTGAAGATGCACAACCAATGTGTGCCAGTGAAGAACAAAGTAAGCAACCGACTATTATCATTTTGTGTTGTGGTTAGAATCTAATGATGTAAAGGCTATGTACCTATTGTAAATAGGTTTTTGACATGTATATATGTGTTTTTGTAAACATGCTTAAGCTAATTCATTTGGAAGTGTTGTATGTAATAGGTTTAAGGGCCGACCTAGTTGCTTATTTTGTATGCGCATATAAATATAAGGTGCGCCCATTGTATTCACCATGGAAGTTGATAGAGAATTGTGATAAGTAGAGTAGAAGTGTTCAAAGACACTATAAGAGGTATTAGAGCTTTACAAGAGGTCAAAGCATCAGTGCATCAAAGGAACTGATCTGACAAGTAGTGTCACAGTGACAGTTCATCCAACAGATATAGTGTGTATCTAAAATTAGAAGGTTGTAGGCTTCACCACTTGAGAAATGAGCTCTTGGATAGTGCATCCTCTCCCCTAACAAGGACTATTGTAAAATAATCCTAATAGGGTCTGACCCTTAACAAGGTCTAATGTACTTAAAGCATTGTAAAGCAACTCCTAACAGGGTTAAGGATCTTCTAACAGGGATCACAAAACACTAGTACAAAATATTAGTGGATGTCAATTCCCATTGGGGTTTTTACCTATTTGGGTTTCCCCATAACCATATTGGTGTCATGTGTTTATTTCATGTTTCATGTTTATGTGGATGTTTATTTCAGTACTTAAGCATTTAAGTTCAATTTAAACATTAAAGAAAAAAGATAAAATACAATGAACACTGATTCACCCCCCCTCTCGGTGTTCCCATTCCTAACATAAGCATTATCCAACCAATTCTCATTAAGAACATTGTTTCCTTACCTCTATGATCAAGAAAAACATCTTGAATGCCATATCTTTGATAATTCAAAATTTGATCAAAAAGAATATCATGAAAACCCTATATTTGATCAAAAATATCCTAATGATAAACTAGTATTTGATGAAAAACCTATTTCAAAATATCAAGAGAATCTCATCTTTGATCAAGGAAATCAAGATGAATTAGTCCCATCTCAACAATATTCATCGTATGAAAACTCTCTGAGAAACCAAAATACATCCAAATATCCTTGGGATAGATCATTTACTCCTTTGGGAATTTCATATGAATCAGCTTTGGAAAAACTCCTTGAAAATGATCTCATTACGTTGCCTCAAATCCACTTCATCTGATTTTATCTTTTTGAGAAACTATTGTGCATATCATAGACATAATGAGCATGAAACTTCAGATTGCATGGAGTTGAAACATAAAATCCATAATTGTATTGATGATGGCTTAATTGAAATTGAAATTCCTAATGAAACATCTAATGAAGATACTACTCTCAAGAAAGATCAAACTTATGAACACATGTCTAGTAGTGGTCCTATTATAGCTTTCACCTATTCCACCATTCCTCCATTTAATATAGAAGAAAAGATATCCAATATTCCTCCATCAAACAAAGATCCAAATAGTTTTCTATGTATACCCTCAAGGGCTACCTCTAAAAGAGATCCAAGCTAACCTACATCTTGCTACAAACTTATTCCATGATTCAAATGTTATAGACCTCAAGCCTTCATGTGCTACAATTCCTATCATCCCTATTTCAAATGAACCACTATCCCTTCAAGAATCCCATGTAAAGATCCAAACTCCTACCTTGTCCTTAGAAGTGGTGCCATGTCAAGAGACTAATCAAAATTGCAAAGAAACAAGTCTTATTAAGGATCAAGATCAAGATCAAGATATTATCCCTTCTCCTATATTTGACCAAAGTCCCATACCCTCAGAATCCCATGATGATCCTTTCATACCCTTCCATTTCTTTCAAGAAGATACCCTTCCATCTCAAACACCCCATATTCCTTCACTTCCTATATCATATCCATCTCCTAAGAAAGATCAAGGTATTCCTTCCATCTCTAATGAAATTATTGAAAATGAATAGAAAGGTATTCTTCCTAGGCTATCAAAAGATCCTTGTCAAGATCAAAGTACCCCAACATCCACTTTTCATAAGCCTCCATATCTACCTCAAAATTCTCCCATTATTCCTAATTCTCTACATAAGAATAAATCTCCTCAAGCTTCAATTGCTCCTATCAAAGTCACTCCTATCAAAGCTACATATAAGCCTATTGGTACAAAGATAAATCCCAAAGAAAAAAGCCTTGCCCATGTAGCTCAAAATAAAGATGTTGATATCCCTCCCACATCCCATTTACCTCCATTTGTGCATAATCATATTCCTTATACATCCTCCAAATCCATCCTTGGTCCCTATATCCCAAACTTGAAACCTTATACATCATCCAAATCCATCCTTGCTCCCTATATCCCAAAGTCAAAACCATATACATCCTCCAAATCTATATTGGGTCCCTATATCCCTCCATCAACCTTTCCTACCATCCCTAGCCCACAATCCACTTACCTTATATCCTATCAAGATCAACAAAGACATACATACTTGAGAAACCAAGCACCCATCCATGTCAATCCTCCATATCAGACCATCCATATAAACCAGCCATATCAACCTTATTCATCCACCAATCCCAAGTCTTTTCGAAGAAATTTGAATGTGCAACATAAGAATCAGAAAATCAAGAATCCACTTACGTATGAAGATCACTATGTCCAATCTACTCAACATGTGAATGCAAGAAAAAATGAAATATTCAAGAGACCACAAAGGTCCATCAAGCAAAAAGGAAAAAACAAAGAAAATGTGGATTCCTAAATCCCTCATTGAAGAAATGTATTCTAAAGAATTCAAAAGGAAAGAAAAATCAAAGAAAGTGTGGATTCCCAAGTCATTTTTGAAGGACTTACACGCGAAAGAGAAATCAAAGTTGACATTCAAGCTTCCAAAGACTTCCACTTCACATTATTCCAAATAAATTCCATCTTATCCATCCATTTTAAGTGCTTTTGGCCCAAGATCCATATCCTCTCTTACATCAAAGTATCAAGCTATCTCACCCCTTTTTCCTCCATTATTCCACTACCCTTCAAGGTGTGTATTTATTTCAATCTTGATTATACTTCTTATCCTCCTATTCATTATCCTTCCATTTCCTTGATCTAATCCATCACATAAATCTTTACCCACCACATCACCTTTCTATCACCCTATCAACATCTTTGAGCATACCTTTCACTAGACTTGGCTCATCATATCATAGCTTTTCAATGAGTATCCAAAGCGCATGAGGCTTGAGTCCCTCCAAAAGTAAAAAATACAAAAGGAAAAAAAAAGAAAAAGAAAAGAAAAATAAATCCATCCTATGGTGAAACATGATGAAAACCTGGCAAATAGACATCATGTGTAATTCCTCTCTCTTGCACTCTACACTTGGGGGCAAGTTTCATTCATCATATCCTCCATCTTTCTACCATGGATCTCACTTGTATCCATGTTACATATTTCACCTTTGATCTTGACAAGGTTGAACATATCCATGAGCTTTAAGTACCTTGACATGCATTACCCTATCCATCAACCTATTCACTTATTGCATTCACACTACCTTATCATGATCTTTCTTATCCTAAACCCACATTCATTATTTCTAAGAGGCCTTCCCATAATCCCAAACCATTCACCCAAAGCCTTCATCACCCCTCTATCATGATTGTGTGATCCTATCCACATTGATCCCTTAATCTTGGTCCAATTAAAAAATAAAAGAAATGAAACAAAAAATGTTAGAGAAAGTCTCTTGATATGTCCACTCCTTTGGACCATTGTCATGACACTAGGTCATTATTCCATATGCTATCCAACACCACATCATTGGCCTATATTGAGATATTATTTCTCCCTAGCTTGGATAATCTTGAGGAGATGGTCCTATAGGTAACACACTTGCTTCATCCATCATTGCCTATTCATCTCGCATCCATTAGTTTGAAAATCCATCTTTCATGTCCTATACCTTGCTAGACATTGAGGGAAATTCAATGTGATCTTGCTTGAGAACTAGTGATATCCAAAAATTTGAAAAAGTGAAAATGTTCCTTAAATAATCCAAAAAAAATAAAAAAATATCTAAAATCCAAAAAACATTAAAAATATCTAAAAATCCAAAAAACATAAAAAATCTCTAAAATCCAAAAACATCAATTTTTTTTTTAAAAAGCCAAAAAAAAAAAATCTAAAAATCTAAAAATTGCAAATCTTAAGTAAACATTCAAAAGTTGCATTTCCCAACAAAGCACTATCTTTTCCAAATCAAACTAGGGGCACCAATCCAAATTCAACAAGCTTAGCAAAGTAGACATCAATTGGCTAAAATCATTGCATGAAAATTGAAAAATTTCTACACTTGAACTTATTGATCAATATTACATTTCAAACATCCAACCACTTGATATAAATAACAAAATTGGAAAAATTAGATCAAAATCCAAAAAGCTTAATTGTATCAAACATCTCTAAATCAACAAATCAAATCTAAATCTAAAAAGCTTAAACATAACTAAGGATCAAAGTGGATGAAGATTTTGAAATATGGATCTACAAACAGAGCAAAAATATTCAAAGTGATTGCTTGATTGGTGAAATCATGTCTTTTAGTAAATCGATGATGGTTGACTATATGAGAAATGATGAAGACATGATATTTTCTTGATTTCTTCTTGAGTGCTTGTCAAGTTGATTCATAGCAGTATGTGAATCTGTCTAATGACATGATTATCAAAGAATCATCAAGAATATTTGTATATGAAAGGGATCAATTCTTTGATTGTTTACTTGCGATATTAAAATCAGAGGAAAGAGGTATTCATATCATCATGGTTGAGCCAGTGATGATTGTACCAATTTCATGTTCCAAAAGCTCGATGATGAAAATAAGCTCCTAATTCTGAATAGTGACAATTAGTTGCATACATCCTAGATTAAATGCATTTAAGTTATTTTCCTTTCTTAGCTTGAAAACATATTTGAAAAAGAGAAACAAAAAGGGGGTGGAGTTATTATCATCAAAAGAAAAAAACAAGATACATCAAATGATCAATGATATCATCAATGGTACATCATCAAATTTCATGAGATCTACATTATCAAATGTCCATCAATATATAATCAAAGTCTTGACCAATATCATCAATGTCTGAAATATCCATCATAAAAAATCATACTCAATCTAATCATCAAAGGTACATCAACATCATCAAGATATAAGTACATCAAGATATATCATCAAAATGATTCATGCTTCATCAAGGACATCATTAATAATCAATCATGTTGATCAACTAGGGGCAACCTAATCCTGTTCATCACCTTCTCTTCTACCAATCCTTAATTTTGCATCATGAGAAAATCCGATCAACTCCATATCATCAAAACATATAATCATATCATGTATCAAATATCAATCAGTCAAATCATACAATTGATCATCTAACATCTATCAAGTTATCCTATCATCCATTTTCTCATCTTGAGCGCATCAAATCTCCTAACTCTAGATCTTGAGGAAGGAAAATCATTGTTTTGTCTCTCTAGATCTTGAGAGAGAAATATCAACCCATCAAATTTATCCTATCAGATTGACATCAACATCAACCAAGTGATTCTGAATGACATCAAATGATACCAAACCATCATCAACTTATCCAAAGCATCAATAAAATCTTATCAATCAAATCTTTTCTCATCAAATTCTCTCATGATTAGGGTATTTTCAAATTTCTATATCGGGAAACAAAACAAAATTTCCCAATCTCAACCAAATTAGCCACAATAATTTTGATTCATTTCCCGAGGGGGCATGCAATCATATCATCATCAGCATAAGCATATCAGTGGAAAACTCTTTTAATGTAAAAATTTTCACATTTATCAGTGGGGCATCAAAAACATCAAATCAAGTCAAATCAGGCATCGTATCAGCAATTTGTCATTAAAATGAGAATCAAGAACTTCAATCAATTGAAAGTGTATCAAATCTTTCATTAGTATCTTCATCTATCATCAAGATCAAAATCAAACATTAGTTGATTAGGACTTACATCAGAAACAATCAGGGCATTCTTTGAATCGATACGCTTTGCATGTCGACTCAAAGAGGGGGATTTGTAATCACCTCAAAATGGACAAGATAAATCAAGGGAATAATTAAGGAAAAAATTAGAGCAATTGAATCAAATCAAGCAATTATCAAATTAAAATCCAAATCAAGCCTCAATTCAATCAATTGAAAATCAAAAGCTATCAAATCAATTTAAATCAAATAAAACATGATAAATCAATTAATTGTGTTATTAATATAATTAATTACATAGTTCAATTTAAATCAAATCAACCCATTCAAGGGGTACACATGGCTAAAAAAATTAAATAAATTCAATTAATTAATTCCTATTTTCTCTCAACCACCAAATGAGAGGAAAATCAATCAACCAATAGGATTTAACGATTGAGCTCACATGGATCAAGCCTAAATTGAATCTCAATCAATCATTTGGAAAGAGCATCTTGTCCACCCATTTTTTCTTCTTGTCCCAAGCTTTGAGGACAATCCATTTAAATTATCCCCAAATGGTGGAACCAAGGACTTAACCCCAACTCAATCATGATCAACTTAACTACACCCCCTACCCTTGCCAAAATCTATAAAAGAAAGGCATAAATCAATCAATAATCATACACAAATATGAGAATAGCATCAAACCTCTTGTTAATTAGAGCTAGAAAGGAAAATATAGGAGCAATTTAGCATTTCAATTTAGATTAATTGTTTTAGCTTTCTTAATCATAATCATTTCTCATTTTAGGACTGTCACTATTGAGAGCTTGTTGAGAGCTTATCAATAGCATCCCTATCTAGAGATCCAGAGAGTGTTTCATTGTTCTTTATTTGTTAAACTAGCTCTTCCTTTGTGGTAATTTAGTTATTTTATTCAATTATTAGCAATACTAACCCTATGTAGGTACAAATTGTAGTACACATGTTGTTAACACAATCTTTTCAAAAGCATGTTTTATCTCTTAGTTGAATCAGTGGAGGCTTGTGTTGTCTCGTAGTCATCACTTGATGTAAACTTATAATTCCAACAATTGATTGATAATTTTAAGGATTGGATCGATTGATATCTAGATAAATTACAAATTTTAAATAAATTAAAGTTAGATCTTAGTTCAATTATGAAAAATATTAAATGCATACATACATGCTATATATAGACTCAACTTTCAAACATATGTGACATGTATAATTTAATTTTTATAATTTGAGTTTGAAAAATGAAAGTTTTAAATACCTATCACTTGCCAAAAGTAATGTTTTTTGTATTTTGTGTCTTGAGTAGAAAAATGATTTCGACACCATTCAACAATTTTCTTTGCATTCTCTATCATGTTACCTAGATATATTTAACAATTTAGTATATATAATTATTTTATTTCTAGTAAATGAAGATTAAAGTACATGTACATACTATACTACAAATAAGTTGAATATCAAATGCATGTACCTTGAAGTTTATGTTGTTGAAGTGCACATTTCACACATGCTCCTGCTCCATCATACTCTCATTTTCCATGCCCACTTTCAAAGAAGTTCCACAGAAACTTAACATTATGTCTATCATGTTGCATGGCTAACCAATTAAAGGATTTTGGAGACTTAAATTAACCTACAATTTAAAGTTACAGACATGTACACACACATGAAAATTTAACTTATATATATATATAATCATGTAAAAAATTTAAAACCTATATATAATTTATATATCTAATATAATTGAAAGACTAGAATAAAATAATGTACTTACCCACACACCCATTAGACCAGATCCAACATTGTGAAGCATTTATCCTACGATTCATAAGATTGTTAAAAAATATCCCAAAACAATGAGGCACATAGCTCCTATCATGAACCCTATCATTGTTGATATAGAAATGAACCTCCTTGATGATAATGCATTCATTTTAATCTATACTTTCTATCTCATCCAAATCGAATTGTGCATGTCTATAGGTCACATGCACTAATATTGTAACTTGTTCAGAATGATAATATTTACTCTAAAGCTATGATTGAGGGGAAAATGTATAGTTATCCACAAAATCTACAACTGCAACAATACAACCAGGTGAGAAACAATTTTTGGAATCATGAAACTATTTAGCTTGCCATTGTGCACCATGATAGTGTTGGATATGTGGATAAATCATAGATCAAAATTTGTCCATGAATTGAAGGTATGGTAATTCACTCTCCTTCAATGTATTTTTTTATTCTTGTATTGTCTTTTTTTGCTATATCTCATATTCAAATCTCTTCCATTAGATTGGTGTTGTAACATCAATAGTATTAAATTGTAAAGGAAATTTTTGTAAACTTCCACAATCATTGCATTCATTTTTTATACACTCAACATTGAATTCATCTGAGTCTTTTGATTTATCACATAAAATGGACTCCACAAATTTTGTTGTACTTCTCGGAAGCATATCTAGATTAAGTATTGCCATAAACTTTTTATATGATTGCAAGTATAAGTGAAATTCAATATTATTTCAAGAAAAACATGCTTCATGAACCTTATTTATGCATACAAAGCAAGGGCGCAAAATCTCAAACATTCTCTAACCTATTTTGACATCAGAAAATTATTTTTTAAATGCTTCAAATAGTTCACTTTGTGTAGTATCGACAAAATGTTTTGGATGTAAAATATTCATACCGGTCTCTTCATCTTTCATATGTATAGTGTCCCTTCTATTGGAAGAAACACGAGTGGTTGGTCCAAAATTCAATGACCCATCTTCTTACATCTTCAAAAAATTTGTCTTTTTGAGGATCTCTACAAATATGTACCCAATTATTTTCAATGTCCATATCCAACATATTTCTCTTCATAATATATCTCTGAATAGTTCTTCGAGATATCTTGATTAAATCAAAAATTTCTCAAACTTGATTTCTATGTGGCAATCTCTTATTGGAAATCATAGTCATCAAGTCTCTTCTAGTAGCATTTGAATGAGATCCTCCATCTATCTTGTTAACAACATTCAATGCATCTTGCAAATATTCAATTATTGTTTCTTTTACTTGACCTCCTATAATTTTCCTATTATCAACACCCAACAACTCCAAAACCAGAGTGATTTCTCTTTTCCTGAATAACTTTGCAAATAATTGTACTTTTCCAACAAAAGATTTATCCTCCTTCCACATGTTTTTGTGATTCAATTTAATAGTGCTTTCATGTACTAGGTGTTGTTTACACTAAAAAGTGACCTCATTAATTAATTAAATATTTATTATTTAATTAATATTTATTCCTCTATTTATTAGATAAATTATTCAATTTATCTAATAGATTCACTATAGTCTAATCCTCTATCCTAAGTCTTCTAAATAGTCTATTAAAGTGATTTAATTAATTACACAATCACCTAAATAAGACTAAGTCCCCTAGTCCACCTCACCTACCTAGTCACCTAACACATCACTTTGGCTAAGATAAATAATTATTATTAATTATTTTTTAATCATTATCCTCACCCACACATGTCCTATCTATAAGGGCTATGTGGCCTCATAAGACTTGTTCTCATGACCACATGTCTTCTCTCAAACCAAGTCGAGAGACAATCCCTATTCTTAAGGGGCTTCTCAAGCCATCTCTAAGGGTTAGAGATGACCCATAGGACACTTGTACAAAGAGTGCTCATGAGGAAGAATTCCTTCCTTCTTCCTCTCTTTGGTCTTTGTGAGACACTTGACATGTGTCTTTCCCTTCCACCTTCTTCTCTTCCATGTCAATGTAAGAGGAACATCATCCTTATTCTTCCTCTCACATTCCAACTACATCCCCCTTTCTCTCAACTCCTTCAACCAAGTCAATCCTAGCCCTAGGATCTTCCACCTTTCATTCTCCATCATAGGATTGTGCCACCTAGGCTTGGATCCTCCAAAACTCTATAAAAGGAGCCTCATTTTCCCTTTGTGAGCTAATAGTGAATAGACAATCAAATAATCAGGCATTCTAGAGATTAAAAACATTCAAGCATTCAAGCATAATCAAGCCATTTTCATATCACTTGCATCTCATTCACCATATTTGCATAATTAAGCTTTAGTTTTGCATATTATTCACTCAATCTCCACACTTTGGTGTCATCTTGGGCAAGGAGCTTCAAATTGGAAATCTAAGAGCTCAACACATCTAAGAAATCAAAGCTAGGAGGGCAATGGAGACAAGCTACATGGTAGGTGAAGGTAAAACCTTATTTTAGCTTCATTTTTAGTGTATTCTTCATTGTTGTTTGCTAATTAGTTTGATTTATTAATCTTAGAATAGTTAATATATCATTTAGAGTAGTTAGACATCTAATTTGCATATTTTTTTGGTGCCCACCATGGGGCCAACCCACGATTTTAACATTATGGTTTTTAGTTTTTTGTGTGCAATTTTTCTACAGGTCATTTTTGCGCATTCATACCTAATTACTGTGCATTTATCATGTTCTGCTATGCATTCATTCTTTCTACGCATTCATATCATCGCACTACACAAACATCCATTTCTGCTATGCATAGATTTTTTAATACCCACAATCATCACTTTCCTTTCTGTCTTTTCAAACTTCTATAAATCCTATGCTTTCATCTAACTGTTCTACACTTTCATTTCATTCTATTGCACTTTCATAAGTTCTACGCATATACACCATCACACCACACATCCATTTCTTCCTACTCTGCATACATCATTTCGATGCATCCATTCTCATTTCCTGCGCATTTGATCTCTATTTCTATGCATTTTTTATTTGCAGTAGTTTATTTCAGTTTTATAGTCATTTTGGTTTTAGATAACCTTTTTAACAAGTTTCTATTCATTCTGGTAGTCTCTAGGTTATTTTGAAGGATGATATTTTGAATACCCCATTGCTAAAATTTCTAACAATTTATTTGTAGATTTCTAAGGGGTTTGCAAAACAAACCATAATCTTGTTTGGGCTTTAAAATATGACATGCTTTTGAATTTTGAGTGTTTTATTTAGCATAGCCAAGTGTCTATTATGTTTTTCTTTATAGCTATCTGTAATCCCAAAATTATAACAATGTATCCTCTCCCCTCACCATTCATGGATCTTGGGTGTAAGAGAAATTGTTACAATTTTTAGAGGGTGGTCTTTGGTGGGAAAAGAGGTACTCACCCCAAGGAATGAGCCAACAGGTAACAGGCTAAATTTTTGCCCTTTCAAACTAGTATATAAAAAATGCCAGTGTGATTAGTCTCACATTGGATAGGTGTGAATTTTTTGTGGTAACCAAAATCTCCTCTAGTACCCTAATGGTGTGTTAAAGTCCTACATCATAGAGGTGAAAGCCTTGCTTTGAAAGGATTGGGAGAGCCCCCTTAATTGGGAAAATGACTTGATCACAACCACCTCAACAGATGTCCTTACTAAAATATTTTGTATAGTGGCTAAAAACCTTCTATTTGCTGGCTCAAGCGGTCACCCAAGCCCGTGAAGAAACCCCACATTACTCATAGTTCATAGTAGAGATAGCAGTTCTTTGGGAAGTAATGACCCATTGGATTCAAAACTTGGTGTGCCTAAGAAGTGAGTGCACTGTAAGGAGGAGCCCGTGTCTCCAAGTTCCTAGGTTGTCCGTTATGGACTTACATGGCTGGATTTTATTATCCTAGTGGGGATTCAGTAGATATTGTCCTTGCCAACCTTAGGATTGTAAGCGTGTTTGTGCATTCATACTATAAAAATTAGATTAAAATCATTTATGTCTTTCTTGTGTGTGTTTATGCATTTTACTTTGCCAAAAACTAAACCATCAAGAAACCAAAAATTTCAAATTTTCAAGTTGAAATCAATAAAAAATGAGAAATTGTGCATTTATCCATTTATGTTGTGCATTTGTACTATTCTATTGTGCATTTGTTAAAACTATTATGCACTTCTGTTACTGCTATCACGCATCAGTCTATAACTTATGTGCATCTATTCAATCCTATTGCACATTTATTCAACTGTCTAGCGTATTTGTTGCTACACATATACAATAGAGAGCATTCCCACAGACTTTGAAAATTTTAAAATTACTTTTTCAGATACCCATTTTTGTCTTCAGTAAAATTCTGGAAAAACATTCGATTTACATAGACCTTTGATCTTTAGGTTGACCATTTTCATAAATTTTCATCATCATTCCTTCATCAAAAGTCATCAAATCATCTCCTCCAATCTTTAAAATTCTCAATTTAGTGTTGAAACATCACCTTATCTATCAAATTTTGATCTTTGTGAGTTTATCATATCAAGATCTATCATCCTTAATCAACAAACTTTCTTAGCTTACTATCTCTTGGTTTTTCTTTGTCATATCATAGTGAGATCCATACCTCTTATTGACTTAGATTTTATCAAGTTGTCTCATCCATTTTCAACACTTTTCAATCATTTTCATATCTTTTCTATCAAACACTTTCCACATCTTTTCATAAAAAATCTTTCATCCCACAATCAATTTTTACATTTTTATGGTTCAAACTCGATCTCAGAAACTCAAACAAACCATTGATCCAGAATCCCTAGACAAGATGGAAGGAAATACCAGAAATGAAGACAACCCTTGGTCAAAAGGACTTCCTAAGAAGACTTCACTTTTTACATCAGATGAGGAACCCACTGATCAAGAACTTAGGGATGCTACACAAGATCCTAGATTTTATAACGTCATGGAAAGACTCCTAAACATGGATAGAAATATGTATTTTGTCATGCTTGCTCAACAAGGAGCTAAACTACCAAGTGATTTTGATGTTTCCCATCTTAGAGAACCACCTAACACAAACAATTAAGAAATCTCTAATAGTTCTCAAGATACTCATGGAGCAAAGGAAACCAATCAACAATCCAATGCTTCTCAAAACAACTAGCAAACCAATGCTTCTTAGAATACTCAATAGCATAATGTTTCCCAGAACACTCAAGGAAACACATTGTCTTTGGATCCCATTCTACAAAAAATCTAGATGCTTCAATAACAAATCCATGACATCTAAACTGGATCATCAACTAAGAAGTATTCCTTGGATGATATATGTCCTTATCCTTTTGATAAGAATTTAGCAATGATTCCATTCCCTTCTCATTTTGAGGTACCAAAATTTGACAAATACAAAGGGAATTCAGATCCACAAGACCACATACGTGAGTTTTGTGCTGCTTGTATTGAAGTTTCTCACAATGACACTTATCTTATACGACTATTTCCATGAAGTTTAGGAGGGCAAGCCATGGAATGGTTCTCCAAACTACCCCCAAGCATCAAATCTTTCAATGAGCTTATTGACAAGTTTGTGACTCATTACTCATATAATATCAAACATGAAGTCACTATGCTTGATCTTTGCAATGCACATGAAAAGAATGGAGAACCCTTCCTTACTTTTTTGCAAATATGGCATCAATTGTTTTCCAAATATCCACAAATGATTCCTGAACAAGAAAAGATGGATATTTTTGTTCATAACCTTATGCTAGAAATGAGCTATAGGTTGCAATTGCAATTTCCTCCAAATTTCAATAAGCTCATAGAAAATGGTATCAAGATTGAGGAAGCTATGGTCAGAAAATGTGAGATCAAACTTTATTCCAAGGACAATGTTGGGTCTTCAAATTTAAATCCCAACAACTATAACAATGACAAGTCCAAATTCTAGAATAAAAATAAAAACATTGTCAATGATGGGATTGTTGATAATCACAATGTTAAACCAACACAACTCCTATTAAATCTCACAAGTAAGGCTAGCACTACTCAAGCTACTTACAACAACCAATCTGCAAATCAGAACACCAATAGGAATTCATCTAAACCAAGATTTCCTTTTATGTCACCTCGAAGAACTTTTACTCCTTTGGGGGAATCTCTTGAATTTGCATTAAGGAATTTAATCACAAAGAAACTCATTACACTTCCCGAAACTAGAGATTTGGAACCTAGAGTGAAACCTTCTTGGTGGAATGACAATGACTATTGTGAATTTCATAGAGGAAAAGGTCATAAAACCAATGCTTTCCAAAGGCTTAAAAATGCAATTCAAGACTTAATTGAAAGTGGTGAAATTAGTGTTGATGGACATACCTCAAATGAATCACATACGGCTTTCAAAGATCCACTTCCTGAACATGAGAAAGGAAGTTCATCCCATGCAAAAGGTGACAACCAAGCCAACTATAATACTACATCCTATAAATATGTTGGTAACATTTCTGAATGTCATCCTTCTAAGTACTATGCTGATGTGATTATCATAAAGGAAAAATTAGAGAATCAACTAGTCCATGTTACTACTCATGCTCAATCCAAGGTTACTCTCCAAGGAGTCTCGTCTAAACTAAGCACCTCTCAAAACAAGTCTATTTATGTCCCAAAGTCTATACCTAATGTTTCCAACCAATATAATCTTTTGGAACAACTCGAGAAAACACCAGCCCAGATATCCATCTTAGAGCTTTTGTGTCTGTCCCCATCTCATAAAGATATCCTTGAGAAAGCTATCTTACAAACCTAGGTCCCACAAATCTAGATCATGATCAATTTCAAGCTATGGTGGGACATTTGACAACCCCACATTATCTATCCTTCACTGAAAATCATGATTTAGCTATTACCCAACCTCATAATGCTCCTTTACATATAGAAGTCCTTATACAAAGTCACAAAATCAAAAGAGTACTAATAGATGGAGGAGCTGGCTTGAATATATGCACTTTGAAATTAGTCCTTGCATTGGGATTTTCTAAAAATGCTATAGATCCAAAGAAGAAAATCACAATTAAAGCTTATGATGAAGAAGAGAGGTCATTTGAGGGATTTTTTTTTCTTTCTATAAGAGTAGGTCCTATAGTCAAAGATGTACCTTGCCAAGTTCTTGACATGGATCTCACTTATAACATTCTCTTGGGAAGACCATGGATTCATTCCATGCAAGTTGTGCCATCAACTTATCATTAGTGTTTGAAGTTCCCTCACAATGGTCAAGAGATCACTATCAAAGGAGATCCTAATCCTATCCAATATTGTAGCACTGTGAAGATGTCTGATTCTTTGGTACCTTATAATCGTATTGGACCTTCTGCAACTACACCCATTGATCCTAGTAATGTAGCATCAACTTCTAAATCTAATGGGATCAAGATAGACATAAAAGAATAGAGTATGGGAGATTACACTTTAGTTCAAGCTCTTTGCATCACAAAGTTACCTTTATCTCCTAGATCATATGGTAGATCCTTGATCACTAAACAACAATCAGAACCCCCTTCCACACTTGTTTATGACACATTTATAAGTGGGGGAACTATATCAAAAGAGGCTACTGAGCATAATGCTAATCATTTTCTTAAGTCACAAAAGAATGAAGAGGATATCAAACATGAATATATATCACTTGATGTATATGGTAAAGGGTACACTTTTCTACAAAAGATGGGCTACCAAGGTGCCAGACCTATAGGGCTATAAAGAGAGGGTATTATAATGCCAATTTTGCAAAATCCAAATTATCAAAGAGATACCATAGGATTAGGATACAAAGGAGAAGGACCAAAAGAACCAAAAGGAAAAGAAAAGATCACACCTTTTCATGAGACATCTAAAGCTCCCGCCTTACAGTTCCGCAAACATGGTATGTATGTAGATCTAGAGAAACAAAGGATAGCACAGGGAATCATTGATAGACTTGGACATAATGATGATTTTGACTCTAATGATTATGAATGGGATTCATTATCTAATTGTACTGAAGAAATAGGAGTTGATGTTGTTCATCACTATAGCAATGATTACCATGAGGGAGAGAGTTCAAGGACTGGCTCACTAGGATTAGTCCCACATGATACCACTCTTGTCGATTGTGAGGGAAGTGAGCATTATCTTGTGATAGATGATTTAGATGAGAGTATGGAAATAGACCTCACTAATACCATCATAAACCTTAACAATTTCTCTAACAATACCATCTTTGTCTTTGAAACTAACCCGAATGATCCAATTCCCCTTGTACATCCTAAACTTATAGATTGGGATTCTCCCGATCATCCAAAACTTGATGTCTTCCATAATGATGATGCAATCATTGACTATCTCAGAATAAGGGATCATTTACCACCAAGGGATCATAAGTCAGGATTTCCAATAGAACTCAATGACATGGCTTACTTTGGAGAGAGTGCCAATCCTTTCAGTCATAAAAATATAAAAATAATCAATAGATCTAATGGTGAAAACAACTCAGTGGTAGTATTAGATGCAAAAATAGTGAAAAGAAAAGATGCATCTAATGGTGAAAACCTCTATGAGGTGCCTGATGATGGAAGGATTGACACTCTTCCCAATTATTTGTATCGAGAGTAATCTGCCATCCTTATAGAGCCAATAGTACCTCTTAACATTGGAATAGAGGAGTCTGAGCACATTCTCAAAGTAGCAACATCCTTGATAGAATCAGAGAAAGAAGCTTTTGCAAAGTTTTTCAAAGAGAGACAAATCAACTTTGCTTGGTCCTATGCTGATATGCCTGGGTTGGACCCTAATCTCATAATGCTTCATTTATCTATTGCACCAGATGTTAAACTAGTTAAGCAAAAGCTCTGCAAGATGCACCCACACATGCACTAATGGTTAAAGTAGAATTGAAGAAACTTATAGATGTTGGGTTCATTCATGCTATTGATTATGTTGAGTGTATTTCAAATATCATCCCCATCTCAAAACTAGATAAGTCTTTCTGGATTTGTATAGACTTTTGAGATCTCAATAAAGCTTGTCCCAAAGATGATTTTCCATTGCCCAATATTTGTATTATAGTTGATTTGATGGCTTGACATGAGATGTTATCTTTAATGGATGGATTTTTTTGATATAACCAGATCAAGATTACACCAGAAGACCATGAAAAGACTGCCTTTACTTATCCTTGGGGAACATATTATTGGAATGTGATGTCTTTTGGGCTTAAGAATGTTGGTGCCACTTATTAGAGAGCTATGACCACAATCTTTCATGATATGATGCATACCATTATGGAAGATTATGTTGATGACATTTTAAAAAAATCCAAAAATAGAGAAGGTCATTTGAGAGTGTTGCATAGAATATTCACCCAGATGGAAAAGTATCAGATTAAACTCAATCCAAAGAAATGTGCATTTGGGGTCACATCAAGTAAACTATTAGGGTACATTGTCTTAGCTAAAGGAATCGAGGTTGATCCAGAAAAGGTTAAAGAAATTATGGAGATGGCTTCCCCCACTAACATCAGTCAGTTACAATCTTTGCAAGGATGTCTCTAATCCATCTGAAGATTTATTTCTCAACTAGCAGATTGAAGTCATCCCTTTCAACATTTGTTACATAAAAACATCTTATTCCAATGGGATGATAAGCGTGAGGAAACCTTTAATAAAATCAAGCAATATCTAGTGAATCCTCCAACTCTAATGTCACCAATTTTGGGCAAGCCACTCTTGCTCTACATTTCAGCTATGACAGTCTCACTAGGTGCTCTTCTAGCCCATCAAGACCACAAAGGAGAAGAAAAAGCTATCTACTATATTAGTCACACCCTAGTGGATATGAGCTAAACTATTCTCCAATAGAAAGAGCATATCTAGCCATTGTCTTTGCTTCAAAAAAGTGGCAACATTACATGTCTCATTCTATAAATCTCATTGCAAAAATTGATCCTCTGAAGTATCTATTGAGCAAGACAGCCTTAATAGGTAGATTTGCTAAGTGGATCATGTTGCTTAGTGAATTTGACATTGAGTATGTGGACAGGAAGGCTATAAAAGGCCAAGTAATAGTAGATCAACTAGCTGAGGCCCCATTATTAGATGACCAAGCTATACACATAGAGTTTCCTTATGCACACATCTTGGCCTTATCTACACAAACATGGAAACTATACTTTAATGGATCATGTACTCAACAGGGTTCAGGAGCTGGTATTCTCTTTGTCATGCCACAAGGATACACAATTCCAAAGTCTTATAAGCTGCTCTTTCCTTGCAAAAATAATGTGTCTGAATATGAAGCTTTGATGATTAGGCTAAAGATGACTCTACAGTGGAAAATCACTAAACTGAATGTCTATGGGGATTCTTAGTTGATTATAAACCAAGTTAATGATGATTATCATACTAAAGATGACAAGTTATTACCATATAAATGTATGGTTGATGACTTCAAACAATATTTCTCAATCATCACGTTTGAGTAGATTCTACGGCATAATAGCAAGGTTTTTGATGCAATGGGTATGATTGCTTCTTTGTTTGATGCAGAGGATACCACAACCCATTTTGAGTTCTTGGTAGAATCTCTGACTTGTCCTGCATATGATTATCCTGATACAAGTATTATATGTCATCTTATTGGACACAACTCCCCAATTTATTGAAAAAACTATTCTTATTTGAACAATGATATCCTACCCCCTGACCTATCTCAGAATCACAAATGAACTTTTCTCTACCAAGCCTCCCACTATGTCCTAATATCCGACACCCTCTATCGGTGAGGTCTTGATGGTACTCTCTTGCGATGTCTTTAGCATGATTAAGCTCAAACTACCTTGCGAGATGTACATGAGGGTATTTGTGGGACACATTTGAGTGGTCCCTCCTTGGATAAGAAACTCATGCGTATGGGTTATTATTGGCCTACCATGAAAATAGATTCCTTTCATTTGGCGAGGGCATGCAATAAATGTCAGATACATGGAAATATTATTCATGCACCAACACAGGAGCTACATCCTTTTACAACACCTTTCCATTCAGTCAGTGGGGACTCAACCTTGTGGATACAATCAACCCTCCATCTTCCCATGACCACAAATGGATTATCCTTGCAATAGAGTATTTTACTAGATGGATTGAGGTCATTCCATTGATCACTCCATCCATGTTTATCCTAAGCTATATCATTTGTAGATATGGTATACCTATGTATCTCATTACTGATCATGGGAAACAGTTCCAAAATCAGGACATGGATGAACTGTGTGAAAAATTCCATATCACCCATAACTATTCCTCCATATACTATCCCCAAGGTAATGGCCAAGTTGAGGCATCTGACAAAACCATTGTCAAAATCCTACAAAAGACTGTCAATGACATTGGCCATGACTAGCATATCTAATTGAATCTAGCCTTATGGGCTTATTGCACTTCCATCCATACTCCTACTGGAGCCACCCCATATTCCCTTGTCTATGGTTCTGATGTTTTCCTACCCCTCAAGGTTGATTTGCCTTCTCTCTGTGTCACTCTAAAAGATTTAATTCCAGATGAAGAGTATAGAGTTGCACAACTGACTAAACTAGACTTGCTAGATGAATGTCGTTAGAGTGCTTATGATCATTTGAAAATCTATCAGCAATGGATGTCTTGTCAGTATAATAGAAAAGTGAAACTCAGAGACTTTTAGGTGGGTGACCTAGTCCTTCGAGAGAATCCCAAGAATCAACAGCATCATGAGAAGAAGGGCAAGTTCAAACCCAATTGGTTAGGTCCTTTTGTTATTACAACAATCTATGGCTCTGGGGCTTATCAATTGTCTACACCTAAGGGAGATCCTTTGGATGATCCTCTTAACAACATACACCTCAAGAAGTTCTATGCTTGAAATCCCAATGCAAGGGGTATGTAAATAGTATGTATAAAAAAAGATCAAGAAAAGAAAAAAAATTGAAAAATCTTTCAAAAAATAAAAAAATCAAAAGAAAATTGCAATAAAAACATGTAGTGGAAACTTGGAAATAGGCACCATGTGTGACAAGTTAGCTCCTCTATCTATTAGGATTATTCTAGTGTGTCAATTCATTATATATATCCACAATAAAATGGCTAGTCAGTCACCATTCCTGCCATGTATATATCATAATAAAATGGCTAGTTCATACACCATCCATTGTATCTACCCATAATAAAACCCCATCATAGCTTGATCTTTTATCTTGGTCTTCATCCTCATCTTGTTGTGTCCTTCTTCACCCATAATAAGTCAGTCCATCACCTAGCTGGGGGCATGTCCTTGACCTAGTTTGGGAAGTGGATCTATGATAGTCATGACTCTTAGAGGACATAATGGAGTACTTTCACTAGACAAGCAAATGCAATCAAACATTCTTAAACAATGATATCTCCATGATTAATCATAATCTATGATCTATACTTTGAACCATGATCGCTTATCTATACATCTTGACTATACATCATCAATTGAACCGATCAATGTATCTTACACTATCTTTTGGAAAAAGAAATGTATATTCATGGAAGGCATGTTAAATTGGTTTGTTGTAGATTATGCATTCATATATGGATTTCATTGTTATCATGTTTCCTATGCTATTGTGGGATATCTTTGACATGAGTTCAAAACTCCTATATGTCATTGATTAGAATAGCCGGGATGGGGCATGATATTTTTCTTTGATTGTTGTTTGTGGGATATTTTCTAATGAAATTGAAAGAACAAGTAATTGGGCTATCTGTGCGTAAGTGCCTTCATCATTTTAATAGTCTTGACAACATCCTAATCATGTTGTTCTATCAATGCTATTAATGGTGATATGCCACACATACCTCAACTCCAACTATTTATTCCCCGATGGAGGGGGAATATTCCTTGTCTATTATGAAAATGAAACTCAGGTCATCTCAGTTCAATTATACCTAGATGCTTGTTAAGTTTTTTCTAATAAACTCCATGCAAGAAGTGCTCGAGTCATCCTGGTTTAATTATACCATGATGCTTGCATTTCCTTGCAACATAACAAGCTCAATGATGAAAATCAAATTCGAATTATTATGAAGTTCTAAGATGTTACATGAAATTGTGGAGATACTCATTTCATATTTCATTTTGCATTACACTTAGCTGACTCATACTGCATATCAAGTGCTCCTTTTATAGGGATTTTTAGGTTATCTTTCTTATTAAGTCATCTGTTCTCCTAGATCATTCTTCTAGTGTCAGATACATTGTTATTTCATTTGAGGACATTTCGACAACAAAAACATTAAGTTTTCATCTTGCATCTTATGACACTTAATAATTTTTTGTAATTCATTTAGGAAATGTTTTATCTTCACTAGGTGTGTTCATTTTTATATTACCCATATATATTAATATGCATATTTTGATCATTTACAGTGATGTTTCATTATAGCCATCATTTTATCCCATTTTCTTTAAATCATGTTGTAGGTTGTTACATTTTACCGTATTTAGGTGTGTTTTCCTTAATTACATACCATATCATTTACATTACATCATTCATTATTATCCATTAAATGCATTTACATCATTCATTTATTATCCATTATATATTCCTTATTGTACATATCATTATTTACAGTGTTGCATTAATACCCAAAAAACATTACATAAATAATAATTTAGGACATGCATTCATATAAATATCATCATCATATACTAGATCACTATCCACTATGTATTCACAAGAAAGTAAAACATTTTCATTCTAGAATGAAAATTCTATGCATATCAAAGTAAATCATCACATCCTGCATATGTCAGTACGCACATGTATATATAATCATCAAAGAAAATCATGATAGAATTGCATAATCATATATAGAGAATCCATCATTAAAATCCATAAAACAATAAAATGTCTACATGTCCAATAATATATCATAAATAACAATGTGTCCAATGTAATGTCTATCAAGTCAATAACAAACTAAAATATAATGATACAATGATACAAAGAGTGTGTATACAATGATGTCATATATCTATGATCCACTACCTCTAGACTCAGTCTGTCATTGTCTGTGAGATGCAATAAGACCACTTGAACCTGAGGCTCCTACCAGATCTCCTGAACCTATGGGTGCTCTGGGAGGTCATGATGGTATTTGTCCACTTTCGGTCGGTCCCTATCTCTCATAAACCATTGTCCTAACTACAAAAGAGCTCTCTCTGAAGCTCCCAATCCACTGATCACTTGGTACTATCTGTCTATATGCATCCCGCTAGTAGGAAATCTCCTTCCCAGCCCATACCATCACACACAGACTATCTCCATGGGGTCCCAAGTCCTTTGTCCTCTGAAGCTCATCTAATAAAGCTTTAGACTCCCCTAGTCACTCTATGGCAACATCTCACTCATGCCTAATCATGGCATTCTCCCTCTCCAATCTCTCCAGTCTAGGGACACGGTCTGCCTGTACCTATGTCATTTATAGTCTAACTAGCAATGAATCAATGTCTATGTCCTCCTCATCTATCATGTCCCTCTATAGATAGGGATCTTGTCCCCCAATGTACATCTCTTCCTACTCACCCTGGGCATCCACATCCAACATTTGTATATCCTATCCTGCCATATCGATCATATGCTCATCCTGTATATCATCCTATACAATTCCACCCTATATAACTCTCTCCTATCCTAGTATAACATCAGCCTCATCCTACATTGGTACCTGTGCCTACCCTACTAGATCTACTTGTATCGAGACAACTAATGGTATCTACCCTACAACACCTGCTAGAATCTATAATGGGGCACCTATGACACCCTGTGCTTGTCCCTGTCCCTATATTTGTCTTGGAGGAGGTGGCATCACTCCTCATCATGGTACACCTCAGCCTCTCATCTGAGGCCTAACTCTCTCTCCTCTTCCTCCACCATCACCACCATCACCGCCACCATATCCATCATGACCACAACCTCTACCATCACCTCCGCCCCTCCATTGGCCTCTCTTGTATCAACCTCCTTACCTATCTCGATGTCTCTCTACAATGTCTCTCTCAAGTGGCCTCTCTACCAAATCAGTCAACCTCGGGAATGGATGCTCCCTCAGATGCCTCTCATAATCTACCATCATGCTTGGGTTAATGACCCCCTATCTCATGGACCATGCCTGAAATGACATGTGTAACAACTCCTATCAAGCTATCTCAAAGGATACCATGGGTCCCCAGTCTCGCTACTCCTGATGTGTGCATGCAAACTTTGTGACTCCCTATGGTAGACCCTGCATCCTACTGAACTGTCTCAGTACCCAGCTAACTAACTATCTCTCAATAATGTAGGGAGTCCTCCCTATTAACCATCTTGACTCAAAGCAGAAGCTAAGTTATTGCTCATCCTCCCATGGCTCACAATCCAGGTAGGGTCTCTAGATCACTGTGTCAATAGTATCGAAGGTATGCCGCTAAAAATCTAATCGACCCAGCTTATGCTAAGTCTAGATAGATGAATATAGAAAAATATAAGGCTATCTAGCACCCTAAAATCTCATAGCTACTGGCCGTGTAACCACAATATGCTCCCATGCCCAAACATGGAACAATCTGACACTAGTTGATAATGATGCACCTCTGTGGTACACCACCTAATGAAAATCATGATATAGGTGTGTGAGAAGACACACCCCACAAGAAAAGTGGGTCCCCTCCTCCAACATCCTCTGAAGAGTCAGACCTCAAGCAACTACAAAACCATGTGATCTATGATCAGGGCACATGTAACCTCCAATAGCTCTACACTCCGCTAGTCCTTCGTGGCGATCATACTAGACTAACTCTCCAGTGATCGATAGCCACAGGATGTGATATACATCCTCTAAGGTGACTGTCATCTCTCCTATGGGGAGATGAAAGGTACTCATCTCTGAGTACCATCTCTCTAAAAGTGCTGTCAGCATGCCTAGAGTCACCTGAATCTCATGCATATATATGATATTATATAGTCTAGTCACCCTGATAAAAAATCTGTTAGTCTCTAATAGCATCAACCTCAAATTTTGAGTCATGGGATATCTCTCCCATGACATCAAAGTATCTATGATATCCTCCAATCATAATCAATCAATCAAACTATCAGATTTCGATCCAAGTGATCTATCTATCTATCTTATCCTATCAATCAAATACATGTTTATCACGTGTACTAATAGGTAATTCTATCAATTATCTAAAATCAAGAGTGTTAACTAGTCATCAAGCTACAATGTTATCTATCTTGACTTAATCGATCAACATACAGCGCCGACAGATCATCCCGGCTTCTCGAAATCAAGTTTGACCTAACTAACTTGCCAAATTCTACAAATTCTGCCATCTAACACAAATGCACAGCATAAAAAAATGCATGCATAGAACCCCTCTTTGTTTGTATAGATTTTTACATTTGCACAATTTCCCTAAATGTATGTGCTAAATCCCCTAACATATGCATAGAATCTACATTTGCGCGGGTTTCTTTCATAGTTGTTCATCAAAACTTGACAAATGCGTAGAAAAAACATTTGCGCACTTTTCTAAAACAAAAGCAAAGTCCTCAAATTTTTCTACAACATATGCACAGGTGCCCCAGACATATGCATAGAAATACCAGTTTGCTACGCAAACGTGGCTCGTTCCTATGCATATATGCACTACAATTGCACATATGTGATTCAACTATGAAAATTAAATTTTTCTAATCTAACCTATGGTTGAATCTAACCTAAACATGCTAAAATTCTACCCATACATGTAGAAACTCATCAAAATCACAAAGGGGATCGAGTAACCTACCGGCTCTCCTAAATCAGGTGGCCTGTCGAAGTGTCTGACCCTCTTGAATCGGTGATCTAACAGCGGGAACAACATCTTCTTAGATCTTCTCTGCTCTCTCCACTCACTCCAATCTCCAAATGACAAGTGTACACAATGACCATATTGTTGACCCTTTAGCCCTATATATAGCCTATGGACCCATTTTGCTTGATGTGTGGACCGTACCTATCCATTTCTTTCCAATCATTCTGTTATCACCCATCTTTTCTATCATTTCTTTTGTGAGATTGATTGTCAACCATGACATAAATATATATATATATATATATATATATATATATATATATATATATATATATATATATATATATATATATATATATATATATATATATATATATATATATATATATATATATATATATATATATATATATATATATATATATATATATATATATATATATATATATATATATATATATATATATATATATATATATGACACAAAAAATAAATTAAATAATTTTTGTCAATCAATCTCTCGAGGGGGCATGCATAGTGTTAATATGATTTAGAACAACAAAGAGGGGTGGTGAATCAGTTGTTCTCAGGTCCTGATGTATAAAACAACTTCAATAACTTTACTTCAAATCAGATCAAGCAACCAAAACAAACTTGGTCACCACTGATTCAATAACAGAAACATATAACTCAACAGTCCACTACCTTGTTGTAACTAACTTGTAAAACACATAAATGTTCAAACCAAAACATTCACACAAGTATGACAATAGGATTTATAGTGGAAACCCAATATGAGAAAAACCACTATGTAACATGCTACTATTATTTTCACCCTTCTGAAGTGAGCTTGGTTAAAAGCCAACCCTGGCAAAGGTTACAATAGACACTGTCAAGTGTGACCCGGTTATAGGATTTCAATCACCCTATTAAAAGTGACCCTGGTCAAAGGACTTACATACATTCCATTAGAATGCAACCTTGTTCAAAGGATTTAACATATGACTGTTAGGTCAACCTCTATTAAAAGGATTTTGACTATTACAATGGTTAGAAAGTAGCAGTAGTATTGATCTGAAAACATACAACTCACTTTGCAAATATCAGATCCAATTTCGTACTCAAATGCTGGTTTACTGACTTTGAAACTTTTCCATCTCCATCTCTGATCTGCTCGAAACTCTCCCTCAAGAAATCACCACACCTTTCCTTCATCCTTTTCGCTTATATAGTCAATAAAACTTAATGTTCTTCTAGCATCTCCTTCACCCATACATTCTCATACCTCATGCTTCAATTTCCTTAATATTTTCCTCTGTTAGGTTAACTTTTCTTTTTCCTCTTAATCTCCTTCATAGATCTTAGGGTTAGGTCAGATTCATTGAATCTACCTACTTCATGTTCTTCATTTCCTCTTCTAGAAGCATCTCAAATGTCATAATAAAACATTTTACAAAGCATTAAATACTTCCATACAATCAATAAATAAAGTCAACATGGTTTACATAATCCAAGAATTCAAACAACGTCATCTCTAAAATGAATTCTCTTCAAATATAAAATTTCTGATGCTCAGTCAATACTGTGATCATCCACTCGGTCTTCATGTAAAATGCTCGGTCACTAATAAAACTATTTCCTTGGCAAATACTATCTTCCTCGGTAATTTACTGATACTTAGTCGACACTAGATTTTTCTTGGCATCCACTAACTCGGTCGACTTTGTCATAACTCGGCTTAAACATGATTTTATCATTTTTGCTTGATTAAGCCTACTAGTTTTGTCTTCAACTTTACTAAGATAAACAATACATTATCTCATCATTGTGCAACATAGTCAAGTACTCTTTGTAGTATCAAGATAACTCAACCTTTCCTTAGGTGCTATTGTTACCAACCTTGCTCCAGTCTTCCTCAACAATTCAATAGATATAGTACTTTCCTAAGTAGCAACAGTCTTACTAATTAAGGTTTGACATCAATGACAATACAACAATCTCCCTCTTTGGCATTGATGGAAACACCATATGAAATTACCTTAATAACACATGGATTACCAACCAATCCAAAAAACTTATCTGTCCATCAGAGAAAATTTATAATATCCTTAGCTTCATTCTAATTTAGAATTAGTAAATCTCACTTCTGTGACCATCAGAAGTATCTGGATCTCCCTCTATCCTGATCTTTCATTTTAGTTCATCATCACTACTCTTCAGTTCTTCATGTGTTATTGTATCATTTCAGTTTAATCTCCCTCTTTGATAAAAATGCCAAAGCAGCAACTAAAAACATACATCTAACAGATGTAGATTTATCTGTTCAGCACAGTGTTTCTCCCTCTATCATCTTGCTTATGATTGATTTGTTATCTTTTCTTCTTCTTCATAGCTCTAGGATAGTCCTAAAGTGTGACAATCTACTGCATCAATATGTCAAATATTCTACTGTAGCATATTTGATGCAGTGCTCCTAGCTTGTCTGGGTAGCCTCAGTTAGGGGAAGGACCCCTAATTGACTTCTCAGGTACTCATGAGCTTCTTTAGGTAAAGCTTTAGTGAATATATCTACCAATTGTTCTTTTGTATTCACGTATTCCATTCAGATTTCCTTGTCTTGTACCAATTCCCTCAAATAGTGATACTTGATTGCTATGTGCTTTGTCTTAGTGTGCATTATTGGATTCTTATAAATATTGATAGCACTTGTGTTGTCACAGAAAATAACAATAGGTTTAGTGATTTCTTCTTTCATGCCTATTAACAATTGTTTTATCCATATCAAATTTGAACAGTTTACTACAACAGTAACATACTAGGCTTCAGCAGTAGATTGGGAAATGCAATTTTTTTTCTTGCTTGTCCAAGAGACTAGGCTCTGTCCAAGAAAGAAAGCTCCACCACTAGTGCTCTTTCTGTCATCTACATTTCTTGCCCAATCAGCATTAATATACACTCAAAGTTCAAATTTGTCACTCTTCTTGTAGTATAATCCATAGTCAGTAGTTCCTTTCAAGTATCTCATGATTCTTTTCACCGCCATCATGTGTGTTTCCTTAGGATTGGCAGAAAATCTTGCCACAATCCCAACAGTAATGCAATATCTGGTCTACTATGTACAGCACACTGCAATTTTCCAATCATGGATCTGTACAAAGTCTGGTTAACTTCTATAGCATCATCATTTTTAGACAACTTTTGTCCAGTAACCATAGGAGTGCCCACTAGTCTAGCATCTTCCATTCCAAAAATTTTTAGTATTTCATTAACATACTTAAATTATGTAATGAAAATACCCTTCTTCATCTGATATACTTGTAAACCAACAAAGAATTTGATCTCTCCAAACATACTCATCTCAAATTTAGTTTGCATTTCTTTTGAAAAACTTTTACACAATGCATCTTGTCCACCAAAAATAATGTCATCAAAAAAAATTTTGGCCAACAAAATACCTTTTCCTTCTTCATCCTTCATATACATATTACTTGTGTCATTTGTTCTTGAAAATCCAATCTATACCAGATAGTTATGCAACCATTCATAACATGCTCTGGGAGCTTTTTTTAATCCATATAAAGCTTTGTTCAGTTTGCATACCATGTGTCTTCTGTTTGGATCAATAAAACCCTCTAGTTGTTCTATGTAAACTTCTTCTTCTAGTATACCATTCAAAAATGTAGACTTGACATCCATTTGATATACCTTGAAATCTTTATAAGCAGCATATGCAAGTAGAGTTCTTACTCTTTCCAATCTAGCTACAGGGGCAACTGTCTCCCCATAATCAATTCCTTCTTCTTGTGCATAGCCTTTGCATACTAGTCTAGCTTTGTTCCTAGTGATTTCACCTTTCTCATTAAACTTGTTTCAAAATACCCACTTTGTTCCAGTAACATTTTTATCTGCAGGTCTTGGCACTAAAGTCCAGGTTTCATTTTTCTTAATCTGGTCAATCTCTTCATTCATTGCTTGTATCTAGTCTTCATTTTCTAATGCCTCTTTAGTTGACTTAGGTTCAAATTCACATAGTAAGCATGTTGGATCCTTGGTCTTGCTTCTGGTTTGAATTCTAGTATCTTTATCTCCAATTATCTATTCAGGCTTGTGATGTCTACTTACATATTTTGCCAAAATAGGTTGAGCATTTTTCTCTCTTATTTCATCAGGTTCCCCAACAAGATTGTCAAATTCAGCTTCTAAATGCTCGGCAATCTCTTCCTGATCCTCAATAGCATTATCATGTACTTGTTCTCTCTCGGCACTATTTTCCTGATGCTCGGCATCATCTATCTGTCGCTTGGCATTGCTTACCAGAGACTCGGCATCAGGTGCAGGTCTGTTACCTACCTCTTCTATTTCCTCAATGTACACAAAAGATCTGTAATCTTCTGGTTCTCTTTTACTATTAGCCTCATTTCTTTCTACATACTCATCAATTTTTACATTCACACTTTCCACAATTTTGTTAGTGTTAGAGTTCAAACACTTATAAGCTTTACTTTTTGTAGACTAGCCTAGGAATATGCCTTCATCACTTTTAGCATCAAATTTTCCATTCCTATTGTCTTTCAATATGTAACACTTGCTTCCAAAGATTCTAAAGTATTTAACACTCAGTGCATGCCCATACCACAATTCATAGGGTGTCAGATCTATACCTTTCTTGATTTGTACCTGATTAAGAGTGTAAATAGTTGTACTTATTGCCTCTTTCTAGTGTTTCTATGCCACATTCTTTTCAATCAATAATGTCCTAGCACAATCCAAAATAGATCAGTTCCTTGTAACAACCCCCCAAAACAATAACCAACAAAAAAGATAAACCATTCATATTCCAAGAAAATTGACCATAAAAGCACAACAATTTTTTTTTATATTACCAGAAATAAATCAACATCAAAAACAACTCAGCTGATTTAATTAGTTTGTTCCTTAATCACAATCAACTATTTACATGAGAGTATAACAATATACTCATTGTTATTTACATAGTTTTCAAATTTACAAACTTATTCCTGACTATCCATATGCATCCTGAGCACAGTTCTGATAATGAGTAACTAGGTTAAAATCTTTTTTCCGTAAATCTTTACAGCAACTAACCATTCCCCCATATACATAGATTTCCTCATCTAAAATCCTAAAAACATAGACAAAAGAAAATGCAAACAAGCAGGGCTTAATCACAGTGATTAGAAGTAGAAAAGCCTCCAAGAATCTGCAACATATAGGTTAGAACATAAAATAATAACCGTGCATTTAGATAGCAAATCTAATTCAAAAATAAAGTAATTTAACTTTTTACAGATTCAACAAGTACATATTTTCTTTCAATAGAAATAAACTCGCAAAGACAATGACAAGGTGATGATCCATTAGCTTTGGTGGTCTACATAAGAACCTTCGATCAGTTACCATACAGGGAACTCGAAGAATTCATTATGCCAACCTTATTCTATACAAGCAATAAGGTAAATCCATACCCTTACTTCACCAACAAGTGTAAGTAATCAGGGCAACATATTTTATCTTTTTAAATGAAACCCATAGCCCATGAATTTTAAAGTTATCACTTAGTTAAGTAACTGACAAATATTCTTTCACCATATGGATCCAGACAAAAGTCAGCCATGCATACTAAGGATCACACTTGCATTATCTCAAACACATCATATCAACATTATTAATTGAATCTCAATACTCAGAATTATCAAACTCGACTAATAATGTCAACTCAAATTGCTTCAGTTGTAAAACTAAACCAGCAATTAAAATAACCATATACATCCATAAATCTTCTTTCCAATACAACCATATTAAGCATTTATCAACTGAAGAATAATTATAGCAAGAATTTTCAATGCAACCTTCAATAAAACTCAGATAAAAATACCCAAATTTCTAACCACAAGATTACATCTATCAACTGAAATATTCAACTTATTACAAATTATCACATTCATCTATTGCCAAATAATTAACTGTCACCTTAATACCAACAGAGTTACTCATATTAAAACTGAACTATCATAGCAATGTTCATTGGTGACCTCACACAATGTTCTTATTTAACCAAAGCATATGTACATACATAAATGCACTTGTTTTAGATTTTGTCAACTTATTCCTAGAGCCATATAGTATATGCGTATATGCGTATATCTATATATATATCCCCACTGGCACATAATTATTAACCTCTATGAGTAAATTTACAAAATTTAAAACAATACAGCTATATAAACTGTTTACTACAAAAATAAAGTTTCCTATTCAAGTCATACATTGTCCTTGTTTGTCACTGAACAGAGTGAAACTAATATTTCAAATCCCATTTCAATTCAACTAACAATTTGGCATACCAAGCCTATAAAAGCTCATTGAAAAACATTATTATCTGCTACGGTTTTTATCACAAACATAAAATATAATCACTAAATTTCCATCAAATATAACCATCCACCAAAGAACATTCAAATGCCCCTATTGGTTCCACCCAAGTCATTATTATCTAAAGAAATCAATGACAGTAATAAAATTTAACTCCGACTAATCTATATTCATCGACCATTCCAAATATACAGAAAATAAACAAGCTAAGTTCCCATACAGAATATTCACCCAATCTTCTAATATTTCTATTGACTGAAATGTCAAGTCAGTAATGTAACCCATCTTAAGTGTACTCACTACCCAACTGCGATAATTGTAACCAAAACACTGTAAATTACTATTCACAGTAATCCGCAATATAGAACCCAAACCAATTTATAATTTTTTTTACACAAAGCTTCTGTCTAAGATACCCATTTCAAAATGAATCGACAATACAAAACACCCTATGAACAATGACATCCCAACTCCAACCAAGACACAAATTGTCATTTGAAACAACAAAGATGTAAATACTTAAACAATAACTCATATGCTAGGCTCGGTTACAATACTCCCTTAAACCGAACCAAATTACAATTAAACTATGAGATCTTAATAGAGATGTTTATCACCTTAATTTATGAAACAAAATAACTGTTTGAAATAATGTCAATAGCTAAAAATCCTATAGTATCCTATGTGAAGTTTTAATACAATAATAACCGCAGTGCTATTCATATGGTTATGTCTACAGTTACGATCAACTGTAGTGATTACAGAGGTACTTTTCTGTATTCACTATAGCCATCGTAACAGAGACCCTGAAAACTTAGATTCAGCAGTCGCGAAATGGTCTAACCCTATCCTAGCTGGCTGTAGTGAATACAGAGGTACCCTTCTATATTCACTATAGTCGACATGACAGAATTCTTAGTTAACAAGTACACCAATCATAAGAACTATTGTTAACTTCTTTCAATTGGTTTGTGCAAAAGCTAAGCTTTTGTATATACTAAGGTTGACTACCATAACATTCCACATATTACCAAACAGAGTGTCCATATAATAAACAAGCTAAAATATAGAGAGGAATAAGGTAGAAAGTGCCCCTACCTGTTTACAGTGTGGGGGTATTCTGCAACTTGAAAAATGCCCCAAATTCCTCGATCCAGGAAGCGAGCAATCCACAATTCCAAACCCTTGCTCAGCAACAAAACCAGAAAACTCAGAAAGAAGAGGTAAACCGTGATGACAACCAGTAGAACTTCTATCTTTATTGCACAATAATGCCACCAATATTCCCTCCAGACTGAGCTAAACCACCACATTTTCACAGCCATTCTAGGTTGCCTTCAAAGAGCACAAAACCCTCAATAGCAGAGTGGCAGCAACCGAAACAATGAATGCTTTGTAGCATTAAAAAAACCTTATCCCACTGCAACCGCAAAACTCCCAAGTTGGCCAAGTGTCGGCTAAGGTACAAGTACCAGCCGCATGCATGTGCGAAGGGTTGGATCACCTTATGTCTAGGCTGTTTGAGAACTTAAAGAAATACAAATATTGCCATACATATGTTAAAGTTGTGCTAGATAAGAAAGTAGTAACCATGTTTGGTTAGGTAATTCGAATAAATTCATATAGGGTATAGAAATTCCCTATTCCTAACTTACTAACAATATAAAATCATTCAATGAAAAAATAAAAACTTAGCATTTACTGACATAGAAGATAGGAAAATCCACTAACTTATACTAACCATTACTAATAACTTATATTAATGCCTTTCAAACATTTCACTTACCTTACTAAGATAATAAAACCAATTCTAAATTAACTTTAATTCAGACTATCAAACCACCAATTAAATTCATTCAATATCATTCTTTTAATCTGATCATCACAACATCTAAATACTATGAAGGAAATGTGAATTCATCTAAAACCTAGGAATAATCATTTCCTGAATAACAACAGTCTTTTCCCAAAAGCACAGATATGTAACAGGTAAAACCAATTGCATAGAAATGACAAAATTCAGAAACTGTCTACATTAACTCAAATAGTTCCACCAAAGATCAACAACTACAAGACATGATCAAAATCAAAGATCTAACTCACAATACTATCATAAATCCAGTACACAAGAAGACATAACCAAACATAAAAATCCAACTAAAATATCAGTTCAACCTTAATACGCTGCAAAGTTAGAAACTTAGCCAAGAGCTGTCAGAGAGGCATGACATTCCTTCTTTCTGCTATACCATTTTGTGGAGGTGTCCTAGGTGCAGACATCTATCTTTTGATTCTTCTATCATTGGAAAACAAATTAAATTCATTTGATGTAAATTCTCCACCTTGATCAGATCTAAGACATTTTAGGTTCCTACCTATCTCCTTCTCAACTTTAGCCAAATACCACTTAAAACATTGAAAAGCATCATATTTTTCTTTCAAAAACATTACATGCATCATCCTGGTATGATCATCAACAAACAAGATAAAATATCTATCACCACAGTAACTTTGTATACCCATAGGTCCACAAAGGTCAGTATGAACCAAATCTAAAATGTGTTCAGAAGTAAAGGTTTTGCTCTTGAAACTTGACTTAGTCATTTTTCCTAACTGGCATTCTTTGCACATCACGTTCTTAGGTTTCTTCAATCTACGTAGGCCTCTTACTTTCTTCTTCTTATTTATCTCTATCAGATTGTTAAAGTTAACATGACATAGCCTCTTATGCCCTAACCAAATGTCATCAAGTTGTGCAATCATACATACTTCTTCAGATGGGTCAAGATAGAAAAAATTACCCCTAGTCCGCTCACCACTTCCAATCAGTTCACCAGTACCATCAAATATCTTAGCTTTCTTGTGATGAAATTCCACTCAGTAACTAGTCTTGTTGAGCTAATCAACACTTAAAAAATTATAATTCAATCCTTTAACCCAATAAGCATTTTCACAAGAGATTTTATCAATCAGTTTAATCAATCCTTTTCCTCTAACAGGACATGGAGCATCATTACCAAAAGTTACACTTTTACCTTTATAGTGATGTAAGGTCTCAAAATTACTCTTATCACTAGTCATGTGATGTGAACAACTACTATCAATAATCCATTTATCATTCTTGTTCACATAGGATATTAATGCAGTTTTCTCATCCTCATCAGATTCATCTTTCATTGCAACATAGACAACTTCAATTTCAAAATCATCACTACTAGTGTCAGTCTCTTCTTCAGCAATGTAGTAGGATTTCTTACCTTTTCCTTTGTAGTCTTTGTACCTTCAGTAGCTTTTGTCATCTCTTCTATCTTTGTGTCTATTTCTTCTTTCTTCATCTTTATCCTTCTTATCAGGACATCTAGCAACAATATGACTAACTTTATTACATGCAAAACATATAATAGAGAGTTTACCTTTGTATTTTCCTTTTCCTCTTCTCAGTCTTCTATCCATAAGAGCTTCTAGATCTTCAAGATCTTCATCAGAAGTGTCACTGTCATCTTCACTTTCACTTTCAGTTTCACTTTTACATCTTTCTTTTTCTTTCTTAGGCATGTTCAGAACTAACTGTGACTTAAAAGTAGATTTAGCATTTCCAAGATTACCAATAGAGAAGTTATCATAATTAGATAGTTCAAAAGTAGTCAGCTTACCAATCAAACTTTCCAAAGTAAGCACATTTCTAGAGTTACATCTAGATTCCTGAATAGTTGAGATCTTAATAGCATATATAGGACGTAAAGTTCTTAACACTTTTCCAATTATGGTCTCATCATCAATAATTCCACTTGCTCCTCTAATAGCATTTACAACTTCATTTATTCTACCACAATATTGTGCAATGTTTTCATCTTCATTCATTCTCATTTCATCAAACTTACCTCTGAGACTCTCGGCTTTAGCTTTTAGTACAAATTGATCACCACCATAGATCCTTGCAAGAGTGTCCCACATATCTTTAGCAGTTGCGTAGTCCTTAACATCTTCAAATTTTGGATAGCTTAGGGCAGATGCAATTTCCAGCATTGCCTGGTTATGTTCTTGCTTAGCTCTCATTTCCTTGGCAATCAAAGGTGCAACAGGTGTGACATAGTTATGCTCAATGTATTACTTTGCAAAATCTCCAATACCAGCCAGATGCAGCTTCATCAAGCTTTGCCATGCAGGGAAGTTTTCCTTATTCAGCTTCATTCCCTCCTTCTTATACATCTTGATCATTAGCTTCAAGTCCCTTTAAACTTGCTTTCTGTAAACACCAATAAGCAACACAGCTCTGATAGCAATTGTTAATATGATTTAGAATAATGGAGAGGGGGGGTGAATCAGTTGTTCTCAGGTCCTAATGTATAAAACAACTTCAATAACTTTACTTCAAATTAGATCAAGCAACCAAAACAAACTCAGTCACCATTGATTCAATAATAGAAACATATAACTCAGAAGTCCACTACCTTGTTGTAACTAACTTGTAAAACAAATAAATGTTCAAACCAAAACATTCACACAAGTATGACATGATTTATAGTGGAAACCCAATATGGGAAAAACCACTTTGTAAGATGCTACTATTATTTTCACTCTTCTGAAGTGAGCTCGGTTAAAATCCAACCCTATCAAAGGTTACAATACACACTGTCAAGTGTGACCCAGTTAAAGGACTTCAATCACCCTGTTAAAAGTGACCCTGGTCAAAGGACTTACATACATTCCATTAGAATGCAACCTTGTTCAAAGGATTTAACATGTGACTATTAGGTCAACCTCTGTTAAAAGGATTTTGACTGTTACAATGGTTAGAAAGTAGTAGTAGTATTGATCTGAAAATATACAACTCACTTTGCAAATATCATATCCAATTCCATACTCAAATGTTGGTTTACTGACTTTGAAACTTTTCCATCTCCATCTCTGATCTGTTCGGAACTCTCCTTTAAGAAATCACCACACTTTTCCTTTAGCCTTTTCGCTTATACAGTCAATAAAACTTATTGTTCTTCCAGCATCTCCTTCACACATGCATTCTCATACCTCATGCTTTGGTTTCCTTAATATTTTCCTTTGTTAGGTTAACTTTTCTTTTGCCGCTTAATCTCTTTTGTAGATCTTAGGGTTAGGTCAGATTCATTGAATCTACCCGCTTCATGTTCTTCATTTCCTCTTCTAGAATCATCTCAAATCTCATAATAAAATGTTTTACAAAGCATTAAATACTTCCATACAATCAATAAATAAAGTCAACATAGTTTACATAATCCAAGAATTCAAACAACGTCGTCTCCAAAATGAATTCTCTTCAAATATAAAATTGCTGATGCTCGGTCAATACTATGATCATCCACTTGGTCTTCATGTAAAATGCTCGGTCACTATTAAAACTATTTCCTCAGCAAATACTATCTTCCTCAGAAATTTACTGATACTTGATCGGCACTAGATTTTGCTCGGCATCCACTAACTCGGTCGACTCTGTCATAACTCAGCTTAAACATGATTTCATCATTTTTGCTCGGTTAAGCCTACTAGTTTAGTCTTCAACTTTACTAAGATAAACAATACATTATCTCTTCATTGTGAAACATAGTCAAGTACTCTTTGTAGTATCAAGATAACTCAACCTTTCCTTAGGTGCTATTGTTACCAACCTTGCTCCAGTCTTCCTCAACAATTCAATAGATATAGTACTTTCCTAAGTAGCAATAGTCTTACCAATTAAGGTTTGACATCAATGACAATACAACAATTGTTTCAACTACAGTTTCCAACATAGGTCATCTGGACGTTGTCTGGAGCAGGGGCAAAAATACTTGAATTTTTCTTTGAAACAATGTGACCAGCACATTATTTCAAAGAGGGGCAAAATGTATATACTAAAAATTGACCTCATTATTTAATTAAATAATTATTATTTAATTAAATATTGACTTGCTGAATTAATTAAATATTTATTGTTTAATTAATATTTATTCCTCTATTTATTAGATAAATTATTCAATTGATCTAATAGATTCACTATAGTCTAATCCTCTATTCTAAGTCTTCTAAATAGTCTATTAAAGTGATTTAATTAATTACACAATCACCTAAATAAGACTAAGTTCACCTCACCTACCTAGTCACCTGACACATCACTTTGGCTAAGATAAATAATTATTATTAATTATTTATTAATCATTATCCTCACCCACACATGTCCTATCTTTAGGGCTATGTGGCTTCATAAGACTTGGTCTCATGACCACATGTCTTCTCTCAAACCATGTCAAGAGACAATCCCTATTCTTAAGTGGCTTCTCAAGCCACCTCTAAGGGTCAAAGATGACTCATACAACACTTGTACAAAGAGTCCTCATGAGGAAGAAGTGCTTCCTTCTTCCTCTCTTTGGTCTTTGTGAGACACTTGACATGTGTCTTTCCCTTCCACCTTCTTCTCTTCCATATCAATGTAAGAGGAACATCATCCCTATTCTTCCTCTCACATTCCAACTACATCCCCCTTTCTCTCAACTCCTTCAACCAAGTCAATCCCAGCCCTAGGATCTTCCACCTTTCATTCTTCACCATAGGATTATGCCACCTAGGCTTGGATCCTCCAAAACTCTATAAAAGGAGCCTCATTTTCCCTTTGTGAGCTAATAGTGAATAGGCAATCAAGCATTCTAGAGATCAAAAGCATTCAAGTATTCAAGAGCATTCAAGCATAATCAAGCCATTTTCATATAACTTGCATCTCATTCACCATATTTGCATAATTAAGCTTTAATTTTGCATATAATTCACTCAATCTCTACACTTTGGTGTCATCTTGGGCAAGGAGCTTCAAATTGGAAATCTGAAAGCTCAACACATCCAAGAAATCAAAGCTAGGAGGGCAATGGAGACAAGCTACATGGTAGGTGAAGGTAAAACCTTATTTTAGCTTCATTTTTAGTGTATTCTTCATTGTTGTTTGCTAATTAGTTTGATTTATTAATCTTAGAATAGTTAATATATCATTTAGAGTAGTTAGACATCTAATTTGCATTCAGGTGCTCTGGTGTAATTTGACTGATAAGTGATTCTTCATTCATCTCCATCAAATTTTGTATTGTAGGATAAATGTGTATACCTCAACTACCAATATCCTCTCCTAGTTGATTTCCATACGTTCTTCAACATGGATAGGTTCTTCTTCAACATTGACCAGTTTCTCTTCAATAAGTTTCATATGACCTTTCATTTGGTCACCCCTTTTATGATCATGTTTCCTTGTTCTAGTCCTTTATTTCCCATTGCTAAAATATCTAAGCAAGAAATTATTTTTTTCTTTAATCCTTCTTGACTAAAACACTTGCCTTCACACTTCTTCAAAAATAAAATGCCTTTGTAGCTTCCCTGAAAAAATGCCTTGGGTAGCTTCAAAAAACCTTTATTTTACAATAAGGAATGAAATTCTCAATTATTATATTTTATATTAAAAGATAAACTTATATATACCCTTCTATTTTAATGGGTAGGTCACCCATGTGATTGCTCACGGGGGGCCGACCCCTAAGAGTACTTGACCCAGTAGGACTAGACTGAGTTTTCCTAGGTGGCATGCCATGTTGGTAGCCAAACTTCCAAAAACACAAAAAATCCAAAAGTTTTCAATTTTGTTATTCTGTTCTCTGCTCAAAATAGAAAATGTCAAAAAATTATAACTACCATTTTCTATATCTCAGAAGTATGAATCTAGACATATAAATTTTATATTGTTTCAACTACAAAATGTGGAACAAATTTTCTAAAAATTGCATGTAGGTATATTAAGCTTTGAGAAGTCATTGATTCAGAAAATGTAAAAATATGCTAAATCAATTCAAAAAAAATTAAAAGCATATACAAAACTAGAGAAGAGATCCCTCTTTAAAAATATGTGATTTATTTGGTTTTTGGTATAGTTTTGATAGGGGAAAAGTGGCGGGAGACAAAAACTGTTGATTTCAGGTAAGTTTGACTTTGAATACTTATAACGGGAAAACTACAGATCAAAAAAACTTCTTTCTTTTTTCCTACACTAGCTATACATGTCATCTAAAACATATTTTGAAATTGGAGGAAAAAACAATGTTTTACTTAGAATTATTTGGTGGGAAGTAAACTCCCTGATTTGTAGTATTTTTCAAGAAATGAAAAATAGATATAAAAAATTAAAAAAACATATTAATTTTGTTCAATTTTTTTATAAAAAAATATAGGCACAAAATTCATCCTACTTCACACATTTTATCAAATTACATCATCTTCAAATTCTCAACAAAAATGTGACTTTTACACCCTTGAAGTTTTACAGTTTTGGTGTTGTTAGCCTTTTTCTTTGTAAAAAGGTGACATCTTATTGTACTTTTACGCATGTGTTGGTGGAAATATCTTGGGGTTTTCTATCCAATTTCTCTTTAAGGACTCCGTGATGCTAGTTATCAGTTCTTTCTACAGTGAGTGCACTTTGGAAGATGGAGCATTCAAAAGGAAAAGAGGCATGTGATCCTGATAGAAATTACACCACCTTGGCACTTTGCTATCCCATCTTTGCAGGGCCATAACCTATGTTTATTTTTTCCATGGTCAAGGTGGATATGTCAACATATCCTTCAACAAAGGTATGGCCTAGAGGTCAAATCCATGCAATTTTTCATATATAAGACATAATCCCACTAGCAAAGAGTTCATCCCACACCTGAAAATCCTCATGCACATTTTTTATAGGAAATAGGCTCCAAATTTTTATGATCTCTTCCCATTTTTTTGCAATATCTTGGTTGTGTTCTAAGCCTCTATTGTTTTATTATTTTTATTAGAATACCATATAAATGTGTTTAACTTCCTTTTGTGTATGTACATGTTACCCACTTCACATATTGTTATAAGTTATTATCCAAAGAGTTGAGACTATAATGGAGGCTTCTACAATAAGTACCATACCCATGAGGATGAGAAAATAGAGTTATGTTTGCATTAATGTTATAGAAACATTACAATCCAAAATAGTACTTTACTATCATCTTAAAACTTCAGGAGGAAAAATATTATAGTTAACATTTTATTCTTTACATAATACAATTGTTAACATGCTCTTCCATATTACTATACATGCATTTTTCTAATTACTTCCCAATTAATTTTAAGCTTGCTAAAATAAAGTATACTTACTTGGAAAATATATGTCTATATCAATGTTATCTATATCTATTATTAAATTAAATCTACATCTAGAATGAAACTTATGCATAAGGAAGGACACGTTTATCACCTATTGCCTTGATTACATATAGCGCTTAAGAGATAGAGGGTGATCTTAAAAAATAACTCACATGGTATCTCATTGATTTCATAATATGCTTGAATACAAATTCATCATCAAATCTATAATATATCTAACTCATTTCCCAATCATCACACATACATGAATAGGGATATTCTCACTCATAGAGTTAACTATATGATGTTGGAGAATTGAGAAAATCTAAAATCTACAAATAAAAATTTATTTATCAGAATCACTATCAACTATAACATTGCAATGGCTTTATAAAGACTTCCATCCTACAGCTTCCCATAACCACTTAGAAACTAAAAACTAACTTGAAACTAATCCTATGTTAAGCACTTTCTAACCACCCCCTTAGTGTCAATACAAGAAATTTTATTTTTTTCATCCTTCAACTTAAGAATACCATTCAATATCAAATTGATAATATGATGAAGAGAAAGGTAGTAGGCTATATCCATTAATAATATCAAATTTCCACAATCCATTTTAATTACGTATGCATTTCTGGATTTGATTGTGTGTAGTTTTTGGATCAACGTTTCGGATCACACTCCATGATCCATCATTAGGAAAAAGAGAGAGTGCAAGAATTGGCTATATCCAAACATAATTCAATCAAACTGATTAACGATAATGAGTTATGGGAAAAATAAAAACTTGTGTTAGACTTTTATGAATGAAAAGGTTAACGACATCAAAACGGTTCAACTTCAATGACATAAAAGTGTCATTTGTGTTTGAAATTTGAACATGATGTAAATTAATGAAATGTGCAAAATCAGATTAAGTTTATAGATATTATTTTTTAAAAATTATTTGAACAAGAATTGATGTAGTTAAATTTAATTTTTGAATTCCATTTTTTCAATTGCTAAAAAATGATGAAAATTAAGGGTCTAGTTCTCACCAAAAAACTATATGTAAATAATTTTTTTTTCCCTCTGATTTCAAAATATGTTTTAGATGACATGCATAGCTAGTGCATAAAAAAAGAAAGATTGGTTTCCGATTTATATTTTCTCTGTTATAAATATTCAAAGTCAAACATACCTAGAATCGACAATTTTTTTCTCCTACCTAATTTTCCCTATCCAATATGCACCATTCAAACAAAAATTATATATTCTTGAAGAGGACTCTCTTCTCTAGTGTTAAATCTAATTTTTTATTTTTTTAATATGATTTACTATTCTTTTGTTTTTTCAAAGCAGTGCCTTCTCAAACTTTAAAATATCTACTTGTAGTATTTTAAATTTATATTATATTATCTAGATCTAATGAAAATACTATAAAACTTCAATCAAAATAATCTTGACTCTGATCTCTACAAAAGGGTATTTTTATTTTCTAAATAAAGTTGAGTTTTGATGGAGAAATCAACTACATAAGTGATAAATTTTTCAATTCTACAAATTTTGCTTATTTGGTTGCCACATGCGATGCCACGTAAATATTTTTGGTTGAACATGGCTCGGTCAGACCAAGTTTGACTAAACCAGGTTCAGTCAAAACCCCTTGCATATATATGCACCAATTCTTCATTGATCTCACACATTTCTCTTATATTTAATTTTCTTGTTTGACTGGACCTATTTTGGCTGAAACCCGTCTGCCACGTCGATACCACATGGCGTCACGTATGTGACATAGCTGTTTGACCGTATAGTGTTGGGTCAAACCATGTATGACCAAAAGTGATTTCAACTGGAACCTGGCAGTTTTCCTCTACTGTGGTGTAGCATTGTACTCATACCCTTACAAAAGAGTGATATTTCTCTCAATTCACCTATCCAATATGAGATAACTAATCAAGACTCAAAATGGACATCTTTTGGACAAAGACTCAAGACTTCAAATGGACATCAATTCACCATGTATTGGGTTCCCAAACACCCCTTCTCTACCACTTTTCATAAAATTTCAAGTTTCTCTTCACAATGACTCTATGCCTCATATGGTACAAACACCAATCAAGGGCTCAATGACTTGCAAGACTCCACTGACCTTGGAAATATTTTAGACTAGACAATTTTAGAATATGAACACCCCTGACAACCCTTAAAACCCTTGGATATTTTAATTATTATACTTTTCACGTAAATTGTCCTAGTTTCTAGTAGCCCTCACCAGTGAGAAAACTAGGCATAACTTTTGATACCAATAATATATACCAAGAATGTGATGGAATATGGATGAAGTGACTAAGAGGGGGGGGGGGTGAATCAGTCAACCATAAAAACACTTCACAATTAATTCTTTGCAGATCCTTTAAGATATCTTAACAATGTTGTCTGTTTTAGCACTCGGTAAATAGATTGCAGTAACTTTGAAGATGCAGAAAGTATTAGCAATATTATCTTTAGATATTCATCAGTGCATGTAAATGATTGAGGAAGCAATTAAGAACACAAGAGACACAAGATTTAACATGGAAACCCAATATGGGAAAAACCACCAATGTATCTAGATACTGATTTTCACTTTTCTGAAGTGATGCCCGGTTAGAAGCCAACCCGGTAAAAGGTTACAAAACACACTGTTAGGTGTGACCTTGTTAGAGGATTTAAAAAACACCCTGCTAGGAGTGGCCTGGTAAGAGGTCTTGAAAACAATTCAATGGAATTGTCACCTTGTTAGAGGATTTATATTATGGCTGTTAAACCAACTCGGTTAAGAGATTTAGAATTCACTGTTACAATGATAAGAAGGTAACAATGAAAAAGTGACCTGTATAATAATGCAACTGTCTTGCTGATTACAGATCTCTGTTCTGCATAAGTCTGATCCTCTCTGATCGAATAAATCTCTGCTGCTCCTCAAGGATATCTGAACATCCTTCACAAATTCGCATATACCTTTCCTTCTTTTCTTCTGTAAATCTTTTGCTGTCTTGTTTTTTACTTTTCACATTTGACCTTTTATTTATATGATTTTGGATTAGTCAAATCGACACTATTTAGTATAACAGTCGGCTGAATTAAGTAAACTCTATTTGCAAAAATCCTTCAAGGGCCGACAGTGCTCGGTGACCATATCTTTTTATAATTTTTTCGGAGACCGAGGGAACTCGGTAAACACCAACAATCCTTTACCTTTGATAACCGACTGAACTCGGTAAATACTAACTTTCCTCGATGACCGACTGAACTCGGTAAACACTAAACTTTCTTCGGCAACCGAGTGAACTCGGTAAACACTAAACTTTCTTCGGCAACCGAGTGAACTCGGTAAGCACTAATATCCCTGTCTGGCAGACCGACTGAGCTCGGTAGAAGCAGATTGCTGCGGACTATGACATTGTGTGACATCAAGGACAATACATAATTGAGTAGCAATTTCCTTCAGACAATTGTTTCCAACAATCTCCCTCTTTGGCATTGATGGCAACACAATGTCATATCATAAGAAATTTGAAAGAGTTAGCTCGGTTTAGATTCAAATCTCCCTCTGTCAGCAAACTTCCTTCTGACTAATGAAAATTTCTTGAAGTAATAACAAAGACATAGCAAACACTCCCTCTTTGACAACACATGCCAAAGATAATTCACATATTACCGGTGAAAATTAATGTACCTCAAGTACTGATTCATATGCAATGATTCCTTTAATATACTGCATCAACAGGTTGATTTTCAATCATGTTCTGGTTGATGCATCACTAAAACTGTATTTAGTGAGCCTCGGATAGGGGAATGACCCCTAACTTACCTCTTAGATACACAAATGCATCCTTAGGTAATGGTTTGGTAAAAATGTCTGCAATCTGTTCTTTTGTATGAATATATTCTAATCTGATTTCCTTGTCCTGCACCAATTCTCTGACAAAGTGATATTTAATAGCAATGTGCTTGGTTTTGGAATGCATCACTGGATTTTTAGAAATGTTTATTGCATTGGTATTGTCACAAAATATAACAACTGGTTCTTTGATTTCAACCTTCATACCTTCTAATAGCTGTTTAAACCAAACAATATTTGAACAGTTTACTGCAGCAGCAACATATTCTGCTTCGGCTGTGGATTGAGATGTACAATTCTGCTTTTTACTAGTCCAGGATACCAGTCTTTTTCCAAGAAAAAATGCTCCACCACTTGTGCTTTTTCTGTCATCAATGTTTCCTGCCCAATCAGCATCAGTAAATACTTTCAAGTCTAGATTGCCTCCAAATTTATACCACAAACCATACTCTTCAGTTCCTTTTAAGTATCTTAAGATTCTTTTGATTGCCATCATGTGATTTTCCTTAGGTTTTGCTGAGAATCTAGCTACTATACCGACTGCTAAGGCAATATCAAGTCTTGTATGTACCACATACTGCAATTTTCCAATCATAGATCGGTATAGGGTCTGATCAACTTCTTTTGAATCATCATTTTTGGTAAGTTTCAGTCTAGTACACATGGGTGTACCAACTGGTTTTGAATCTTCCATTCCAAACTTCTTAAGTATCTCCTTAATATATTTGGATTGAGTAATGTATATACCATTCTTGCTTTGTTGAATTTGTAGACCAACAAAGAATTTTATTAAACCAAACATAGACATTTCAAATTCTCTGTTCATTTGTTCTGAAAATTCTTTGCACTGATCCTCATTCCCTGTAAATATAGTATCATCCACAAATATTTCTACCAATACAATTTTGTCATCCGGTCCTTCTTTTATATACAGATTACTGTTATCATTAGCTCTTTTGAAATTAATCTGGATCAAATAGTTATGGAGTCTTTCATACCATGCTCTAGGAGCTTGTTTTAAACCATACAATGCTTTGTGTAACCTGCAGACCATGTCCCTTTTGTCTGGATCAACAAAACCTTCAGGTTGTTCAATGTAGACTTCTTCATCAAGAATTCCATTGAGAAATGCAGATTTTATATCCATCTGATATACCTTAAATCCTTTGTGCGCCGCATAAGCAAGTAGAGTTCTTACACCTTCTAATCTTGCAACAGGAGCAAAAGTTTCTCCATAATCTATACCTTCTTCTTGAGAATAACCTTTACATACTAGTCTAGCTTTGTTTCTAGATACTTGACCATCTTCATTTAGTTTATTTCTGAATACCCATTTTGTTCCAATTACATTCTTATCTTTAGGTCTAGGTACAAGAGTCCAAGTTTTGTTCTTTTGTATTTGTTCTAATTCTTCATTCATTTCTTTAATCCAACTTTCATTCTCCAATGCATCTTTGATATTTCTAGGTTCAAAATCAGTAAGTAGACATGTACCTTTTAGCTTGCTTCTTGTCATAGTACCATCTGATTTGTTTCCAATGATTTGATCTAGTGTATGATGTCTTCTGACATATTTGGCTAGTATAGGTTCCTTGCCTTTTGAATGATTCATGCTGTTGTCTTCTAGGATCTCTTCTTCAGGTTGCTCGGGCTCGGTAGATATTTGCTCGGTAACTTCAGGCTGAGACTCGGTCTGAATTTCTTCCTGTGACTCGGTTTGAACTTCTTCCTGTGACTCGGTAACTGTGCTCGGCTCGGTAGATATAGCTTCCTTATTGATAGTTGTGTCTGTCAATGTTTCAGGTTCAATGTAAACAAATCTTCTGTAGTTCTCAGGTTCCCTTTTTCTTTCTTCCTCAGTCTTTTCTGCAAACTCATCAAATTTCACATGTATACTTTCTATGACTTTGTGAGTAGATAAGTTCAGACATTTTTATGCCTTGCTTTTGCTAGAATATCCTAGGAATATTCCTTCATCACTTTTCACATCAAATTTATTTCTTCTGGATTCTTTTAAGATATAACACTTGCTACCAAATATTTTCATGTAACTTACATTAGGTTTATAGCCATACCATAATTCATAAGGAGTTTTGAATGTGTCTTTCTTCAGTTGTACTCGGTTCAAGGTATGAACTGCAGTGCTGATAGCTTCCTTCCAATACTTTATAGTGATGTTCTTTTCTATCATTAGAGTCCTTGCACAATCCATAATAGATCTGTTTCTTCTTTCTGCTATTCCATTCTACTCAGGAGTTCTAGGAGCTGATACCTGCCTTTTGATTCCTCTTTCAATGCAGAAGTTGTTAAAATCATGGGAGATGAATTCACCACCTCTGTCTGATCTTAAGCATTTCAATCTTTTCCCTATTTCTTTTTCTACTCTTGCTAAGTACCATTTGAACTTTTCAAATGCCTCTGATTTTTCTCTTAAATACATAACAGTCATCATTCTAGAATAATCATCAACGAAAAGAATAAAGAATTTATCTCCAGTATAGCTTTGTATTCCAATAGGTCCACATAAATCAGTATGCACAATTTCCAAAATTTCTTTAGACTGATAGTTCTTACTCTTAAAACTAGTTTTACTCATTTTGCCAATCTGACAATTCTTACATAGACCAGTGTCAGGTTTCTTCAAAGTAGGAATGCCTCTAACCTTCTTGAATTTGCTTATTTTTATCATGTTATCAAAATTCACATGACATAACCTTTTGTGCCATAGCCAACTTTCTTCTATTTGAGCAATAAAGCATGAATATTCATTGAGATCAAGATAAAATAAGTTACCTTTTGTTTGTTTGCCTGATCCAATGAGTTTTCCTTTTCCATCCAGCAGTCTTGCTTGACCATTCATGAATTCAACCTTGAAACCAGTGTTGATTAGCTATGCTACACTTAGAAGATTATGTTTTAGTCCTTCAACCCAATAAGCATTATCACAAATGAGTTCTTTGGTTAATGAGATTCTTCCTTTTCCTTTTATACAACAAGGTTCATTGTTTCCAAATCTTACATTACCATTGTCACAGTCTTCTAGATATTCAAATTTTTTCTTGTCACCAGTCATGTGGTGTGAACATCCGCTGTCTATTATCCATATATCATCTTTGCTTATATGAGAAATAAGTGCCATCTTATCTTCATCATCATCAGATTCATCTTTTATAGCGATAAAGACAATTTCTTCTTCACTATCATCAGAATCTTTAGCCATAAAACATGATTTCTTACCTTTATCCTTGTATGATTTAAAATTCTTTTTGCCATAGTACTTGTGATTTCTCTTTTCTTCTTTGACTTGCTTGTTTGGGCACCTAGCTGCAATATGTCCAATTTCTTCACATGAAAAATAGATTAAAGGAGTTTTACCTTTATACTTACCTTTCCCTCTAGAGTACTTCTTTGCAAGTAATGCTTCTACAATTTCAAGATCACTATCAGAACTTTCTTCTGATTCTTCTTCACTGTCTGTCTGAACTTCTTTAATTTTCTTGTTCTTCTTTAGTGAAACCTTGGCCTCAAATGCTGATTCAATATTTTTGGAACTAGGAACATAGTTGTCATAGTTGTCTAATTCAAAAGCTGTCAATCTTCCAACTAGAGCATCCAAGGTTATACTGTGGTTTGCTTCACATCTTCTTTCTTGAATAGCTGATACTCTTATTGCATAGATAGGGAGTAGTGTTCTGAGTACCTTACTTATAACAGTCTCATCTGAGATTGTTCCTCCAGAAGCTCTAATTGCACTTACACTTGCTTTGATTCTTTCAACATATTTTGCAATGTTTTCATCTTCCTTCATATTCATCTTGTCAAACTGTCCTCTTAGGCTTTCTGCTTTGGCTCTCTTCACATTTGCATCACCACCATATATTTTCTTCAGTGCCACCCACATTTCATATGCAGTAGTGCAGTCTTTAATATCATCAAATTCTTCATAGCTAAGAGCAGATGCAAAGTCTATCATCATGGTGTTGTGAGTCTTTTTATCTACAATGTCTTCAACAGTTAATGCGCCATTAGGAATTGTATACTCTTCATCAATGTATTTGCATCCTGAATCACCAATGGAAGCCAGATGAAGTCGCATGAGACCTTGCCATGCTGAAAAGTTATCTCTGTTAAGCTTTGGAATTTCCCTCTTGTAAGACATCCTGATCTTTAGCTTAGGTCTTTGAAACCCTTCCTGCAAGCACCAAAAGCTCTGATACCAATTGATGGAATATGGATGAAGTGACTGAGAGGGGGGGGGGGTGAATCAGTCAACGATAAAAACACTTCACAATTAATTCTTTGCAGATCCTTTAAGATATCTTAACAATATTGTCTGTTTTAGCACTCGGTAAATAGATTGCAGTAACTTTGAAGATGCAGAAAGTATTAGCAATATTATCTTTAGATATTCATCAGTGCATGTAAATGATTGAGGAAGCAATTAAGAACACAAGAGACACAAGATTTAACGTGGAAACCCAATATGGGAAAAACCACCAATGTATCTAGATACTGATTTTCACTTTTCTGAAGTGATGCCCGGTTAGAAGCCAACCCGGTAAAAGGTTACAAAACACACTGTTAGGTGTGACCTTGTTAGAGGATTTAAAAAACACCCTGCTAGGAGTGGCCTGGTAAGAGGTCTTGAAAACAATTCAATGGAATTGTCACCTTGTTAGAGGATTTATATTATGGCTGTTAAACCAACTCGGTTAAGAGATTTAGAATTCACTGTTACAATGATAAGAAGGTAACAATGAAAAAGTGACCTGTATAATAATGCAACTGTCTTGCTGATTACAGATCTCTGTTCTGCATAAGTCTGATCCTCTCTGATCGAATAAATCTCTGCTGCTCCTCAAGGATATCTGAACATCCTTCACAAATTCGCATATACCTTTCCTTCTTTTCTTCTGTAAATCTTCTGCTGTCTTGTTTTTTACTTTTCACATTTGACCTTTTATTTATATGATTTTGGATTAGTCAAATCGACACTATTTAGTATAACAGTCGGCTGAATTAAGTAAACTCTATTTGCAAAAATCCTTCAAGGGCCGACAGTGCTCGGTGACCATATCTTTTTATAATTTTTTCGGAGACCGAGGGAACTCGGTAAACACCAACAATCCTTTACCTTTGATAACTGACTGAACTCGGTAAATACTAACTTTCCTCGATGACCGACTGAACTCGGTAAACACTAAACTTTCTTCGGCAACCGAGTGAACTCGGTAAACACTAAACTTTCTTCGGCAACCGAGTGAACTCGGTAAGCACTAATATCCCTGTCTGGAAGACCGACTGAGCTCGGTAGAAGCAGATTGCTGCGGACTATGATATTGTGTGACATCAAGGACAATACATAATTGAGTAGCAATTTCCTTCAGACAATTATTTCCAACAGAATGATTGCATATTCAGATACCCATTAGGGATTTTTTAACATAAATAAAAAACATATTTAAACAAACAATTAAATAGTAACTACTCCTCTAGACCTAATTAGGCCACTTTTCCATAGTAACCACAAGAATATTTGACTCCAAAACATTAAATTGGATCCCAAAGGATCAAATAGGTCTCAAAGAAGTTGAATCAACTATTTACATAATCTAGAAGGGCCATTTTATTTTTTCTTTTACAAACCCTAATCACTACCTTGTTAATTAGACCAAAATCACAAGGATCATGGGCTAGGGTCTCACCATAATAGATTCAATCAATTTTATTCAAGTTTAAAAATTCTAAAATTATAATATAAACTCTTTAATCTTTAAAACCACTAGATTAGAGGAGTTTTGGTAGGTGAAAGGTGCTTTAATCATTGATTTTTATGTCCAACCCCTCATTTGTAATGTTTTCATACCCTATCATGGAAAAATAGCAATAACTCGCATGAAACATCATGAAATTAAATGAACATAATTTTATAGTAAAGAGGATTAAATTCCCTATCAATTATATTTGGTTTTTAATCAACATCAAACCTTACAACGACGTGTAGGTATGGGTAATAGTAAGAAAAACCAATGAATCATAGGAAACAATTAGTATTCTATTAATTTTTTCTTATCAAAGCACCTCCAAATGATCACCAACCTACCAGTAAACCATAGAATGCCTATTTAATCTTAATTTTTCCCCATTAAAACTAATTTAAACCAACTTTTAGAGTATATGACCTTTGGCCTTCCAGACTTTGCATTTTGACAACTCTTCCATGTTAGCAACTTTTATTTCACATAACAATTACCAACTCAAGGATGGGCTACTTAACTCAAATGAATTAAATATGGTTTTATCCAACCTTATTACATCAATTAATTATTAAAACACATATAAACACAATCCTAGACCCATATTACAACTTTGTTTCTTTAGCAAAGTTGCTTGATAACTTTTCTTACAACTTGACAATTTTTGCAAAACATGACAACATGACCCCAAATGATTATTATTAAATCATGGGTGGCCTATTATGACATTATTAGACCCAAAATGACTCAAACCACCAAAAAATATTCATTTTACCACATTATCTTAAGTAAGGATAGGTGCCCCTACACCATACACCCTAGGTAAAATTTGACTCAAGTCCCCTTGAGGGCTTTACTACACCAAACCACACTTGATATAATCATTCTCTAGCCTCCAAATTATTTCTCTAATTGGTACACCTTTCCATTGGATCAAATAATAAAATCTTGCATCACTTCTTGTACTATTGGGTCAAGTGTTACCTAGACATTGTCCTTTCTTGACTAACAAATTTGTTGATTGTTCCTTCATCTTTCCCTTGTCATAAATTAATGTAAAAGTGACCTTAAAACCTAAGAAAATGATTTTCCATTAATTTCTTGGACTGATTTCCTTTTCACCCTTGATAGGCACTTAAACTCACCTTTCTGTTCACCCTCAATCACTCCATCTTTTTCTTACATCTCTTGCTTCATAATTTATGGACCAAGAATCTATGTTTTATTAAGTATGTAGATGTTGACATTAAGAAAGTCAAATGAATTTATACAAACCTTATTTGAAACCAAGGAAAAAGTTATTGTTTCTATCAAAATCTCATCATGTTTCTTTATCCATCCTTGCCTTGTCACAAGAAATGCATTTTCATCTTTCCCTTCATCTCTCATTGGCCTCAAATAATTACCTTTTATCATCAAAACTGAATCACTCATTTCATACTAGCATCTTCATGCCTTGGATGGCTGTATACTCTTTATGGCTATCCTCCTCCAACTAGAAAAACTCTTTCTTTCCCAACATGATCACCTTGGTTGCCTTGGTCTTCTCCTTGATATCTTCCTACAATGGTGTTAGAGTGAAAGTATTTCCATCCTTCTCAATTTTATATGTCTTATGTATACCATAATAGATGTCATGTCTATCAAACTGGCATGGTCATCCAAGCAATAAATAAAAATAATTCATTGGCAAAGCATCACAAAGTAGTTTTTCCTTATATCCACCAATATTAACTTCAACTAAGGCTTGTCCATTAACCAAAATGGACTAGTCATCCTTCAACCAAGATACCTTATAAGGTGTTTCATGATGTATTATTTACAAATATATTTTATCCACAATTTCCTTTAATACTACATTATCAGTACTCCCCGAATCTATGAAAACCTTACATACCTTTCTCTTTCACTTGCATGTGTTCTTGAAAAGATTCCTCCTTTGAGTCATATCCAAGTTCTCCTTGATGGCCTTGAGTATTTTTTTTCTTACCAAAAATGCTTCACCTAATGAAATAGAAGCAATTTTACTAGAGGAATGAACACTTTCAACATCTTCCTCTTGCACCAACTAAACCCTCTTTCCACCAATACTTGAAGTAGAATCTTATGTATCTGGACACTTAAATTTTGGATGACCAAACTAACTACAATCATAAAACCTTCCTAAAAATGAATTTGAACTTCTACCTCCACTAAATATTCCTATAGAGCCTCTAAAGCCACATCTTTTATCAACAACTTGGTCCTTACATTTTCTTGTCTCTTCATGATATTCATAGGTCTTCCTTGTAGTTTTTCTTCTACTAGTGAACCTCTACCTCTTCCTTGTCTTTCTTTCCTTATTTTTAGTTTCTCTTCTTCCCTAGCAGCCAACTAAAAAAATTCTTCTACCATCCCTGGTGTAGCCAAACTTAATTCATCTTGAATTTGAGACCTAAACCCATACATGTACCTTAGAATATTTGCATTCTAATCTTCAATATGACTAGACCTAATAGTTAATTTATGAATTTTTTTAATATATGTCATAACATGTGTATCTTTCTACTTTAAACCTTGCAACTTATTGAATGTCTAAATAACCTCCTTATACTCAAATTAGTTTTCCATGACATGTATGCAATCTAACACTTCTTTAACATCTAACTGTCCATTGTACATTGGCACATCTATTTTCTCTCCAGAAGTGTCATGTTTAATATCCTTGAGCATATTCACCATCCTTCTATCTACAAGGTCTATTTCATCTTTACTATGTTGGTCTCTTCCTCAAGGTTTTTCACTCTCACCCTCACCCTCTTCTTTTTTCTCTTCAGTAGCCATTCCTCTCCTTTGGTTTGTCTCCAATGAGATGTAACTCAGGCTAAGATCAACTTAAGGTCTTTAGAAATGACTACAACACCTTTCAAAGGCATATTATCCTTCAATCTTCAACCTATAACTTTTCACCTTCAAAAGATCTAATACCTATGCTCTGGTACCAATGGACATAGAGAAATGTGGTGGGCTACATTTAAACACAATTCAACCAAACTAATTAGTGAGATTGAGTTACAAAAGGGAGATATTTCTCCCAAATTTCCTATCTAATATGAGATAACTATTCAAGACTACAAATGCATATCTTTTGGATAGATACTCAAGACTTAAAATGGACTTGGATTCATTATCTGCTAGGTTCCTAAACACCCCTTCTCTATGACTTTTCATAAACTCAAAAGATTATTTTCACAATGACTCCATGCCTCATAGGCTATAAACACCAATCAAGGGATCAATAACTCACAAGACTCCACTAACCTTGGGAACATTTCAAACAAAGATATTTTAGCATATGAACACCACTAACAACCCTTAAGACCATTAATTATTTTAACTATTATGATTTTCATGTAAACTATCCTAGTTTCTAGTAGCCCTCCCCAGTGATAGAACTAGGAATTAATATTGATACTAATAACATCTCCCAAGAATGATTACATATTTAGATACCCATTAGGACATTTTTCAACATACCCAAAACTTGAATGGGGTTCTTCTACAACATACAAACAAACAATTGAGTGGTAACTACTCCTCAAGGCCTAATTAGGCCACATTTGCATATTAATCATGATAATTTATGATTGTAAACCATAAAATAGGATCCCAATATCTAAAACATGTCTCACGAGGGTTGAATAAATAATTTACATAATTTGGAAGGGTCATTTTATCTTTATTTTTACAAACCCTCATCATTGCCCTATTAACTAGACTAAAATCATAGGGCTCATAGGCTAGGGCATCATCATAATAGATTCAATCCCTGTTATTCAAGTCTATAAGTTCCAAAATTATAATTTTATGTCTTTAATCTTTCAAACTACCAAAT